>WEIT01022050.1:80036-169835 GCA_013389985.1 Dryoscopus gambensis
TTTTTTTTTTTGCAAGCATGTGAGGTCTCATAAGTTTCTCCGAGTGGTTATAAATTATTAGCAACTGTAGCTAATTAATCTCAAGGGTTTCGTGGTAAGGTTGTCTAGCACACATAAGAGAAATGAACACTTCTATTTTACTTGGCCATTTTTTCAGTTTGCTGTTTAGATCTGCTCGTTCCTTAGGATGTGAATTTGGGCAACGCGTGTCCCTTGCAACTGAATTTCTTCCCCGGAATGCTAATGCTGGTAGCTCTTAAAGGCTTTTGTGGAGCACTTGGAAGTTGTGCGAGATGAAAAACATAAATAAACGACTAACTAGCCTTGGCATAACTCCCTGAGCAGGGTCTCTCTTGATATGGAGGCTGGCTACAGATAAAAGTGTCCTCCTGTCTTGATAGTGATATGATTTTGATGAGGTTTTAATCCAAGACTGTGAGGCCAGATGAGACTTTTTCAGAGTATCTTCCCTTGGATCATTCACCCGCTTTGGAACTCTCAGAAGTCTATTTATGACACAGCTTTTATTTATTTCTTTACCTGGTGGTTAAGTGTTAATAGGCACCAGAATATTTCCCTCCAAAGTATCTTAGGATCCTAAATCTTGAAAATAAATGGGGTTAAAGTAGCTAAACAAATTATTTTATTTGGGATTTTTTTTGGGGGGGGAGGGGTGGAGTTGGTACAATTTTAATTGATTTTTGTGCTGCGTAGTAGCAGGAGAATCAGAGTCAGCCACACTCCCTGCTCTACCTACACGTGCTGAACGTGCAGAGATCATGTCTTCACCTGTGGGTGGCTGGCATTCTGGAGAGGGACCTGCCTCTGAGTCAGCTCTACGGGGTGTCACCCTGCTCCACACTTGGAAAGTGAAAAGCCCTTCCAGATGAAGCATGACACGGTGTGCAGAGCCACAGGCTGCTTCAGAGGCTAATTGAAACCCCGTGTTCTGCTCCCTGCACGAAGGAACAGGCAGCACTGACAGCTTGCTGAGCAGGAGCAGTGATTTGGAACCCCAATTTGCAGAGTGTGTGTGTGTGTCTGCCTGAACAGCCCAAATTGCTGCCTCTGGCAGAGCGGTTGCAATTAATTACAGATTGCTGCCAAATTCTGGCCTGGATTGCTGCCTCGATCCCTCAGGGGGAAACCAGCACAATAGTGATGGGGGGGACTGAGGAAACCAGAAAGTGAAGAGAGGGTGAAAAGCCTCGCTGGTGGTTTGTGGGGCAGGTGGAGGGAGAGGGAGGGAGGCTTTGCAACGGTGGGATTAGGGCAGAAAAACACCCAGGTTTCCTTTTTGCCTTAATTTGGTGGACTTGCCACGCTTTAGCTGTGACACCTCTGTAATTCTTGTTGTGGGGATAAGCACTGGAGAACACTGGAGAGGGGTTGTTGGGGTTTCTAGCAGGGGTTTCATGGGGGTGCTGGAGTGCCCCTTGCATCCAGAACAGCAGAGCCACTTCTTCCAGCCTGGAGAGCTCCTTGGAGGAGCAAAACCTCTGAGACTGCAGCCCAAATAGTCCAGTTGTAAATTCCGATGCTCGCTTTGGGGGACACGCAGTCTTTTGCCCGCTTGGAGCTGATTTCTCCAGGATGGTCATTTATCAAAGTGCAGGACTTGAGGAGCAAAGAGCTGCCCCTCTCTAGGACTTTGCCGAGCTGCTGAAATCAATAAAATCTCTGAGCAAAGAAGCAGCAGCAGGACCATTGCTCCCAGACAAGGATATGAGGCAGACACTCCCAATGTTTCTGGAATATTGCAGCCACCTCTGGATAAGGTGTTTTTTTTTTCCTTTGGGATTTTTTTACATGTGCTCGTTGCTTTCCCTTTTTAGTTTCTTTGCCTTGCTGCTCCTCTGCCTGGTACATATGTCCGTGTTAATTAGAGGGAAAAAAATGAGTTATGCTTTTAAGTGTCTTAATTAAGATTTTTCTTAACACCCCCCCAACATTTTCTCGGAGTTTTTTTTTTTCACTGACATCTAAGACTGTTCTTAAAAGCTGGTGTTGGAACAATCTTCTGCTTAACAGTTGACGTGTAGCTGTCTTTCCAAACACACAATCCTTGGATAATTCACCTTCACAGCACCACTGAGACCTGTGAAGGCCTCGCTGTGAGCAGCAGTGAGGTGAACTGTCTCAGGGAACTGGGGTTGGATCTGGGATTGGATCCAGAGGCAGTCTGAAGTCTGGTTCTTGAGGAATGTCTCTGAGTACAGCTGGAAAGTTGGTTTGTGCTTAGAAAGTAAAAATAATGTTCCTCATGGCACAGTCACTGCCGAAACAGCATCTATTTGTGCAGTGTTAGGAATCAGAAGTTTCTCAGTGGCCCGATGGGAAAGCTGCAGGGAATTCTCCTTGCAGCTGAAATCCTCTGGTGGGTATTGCAAACCTCTCATCTGTGGTGGATCCGTGTTTGTACTGGGAAATTGAATTAAAGCTTCTTGCTCCCAGGCAGCCCCAGTGAGACCGGAGTGACTCCAACCCAAACTCCTTGGGGTAACTGTGACACGGCTCTGCTCTCCCTGGTCCCCAAAGCCACCAAAAGCTCCTCGTTGGCCTCCTGGCCAATACCCTCAACAAAAGGGGGATTGCTCCCTGTATGAAATTTTGGGGGCCAGTATGAAATTTTGGGGTCCTTACAGCCTTGGGAGGAAAAAAACACTGCAATGAGGAAACCTTCACTCCCAAGGCTGCCGTGTCACACCTTCTCTATCTCTGAAAAACATCCGCCCCTCCTGTTCCCTACTGATTCTAAGCTGTGGGGATGAATTCTGTCCCGTGGGGATGGTTTAAAGCAGGTTCATCCCAGAACTGCTCCGTGGTTCACAAGTGGCCCCTCTGCTCCTGCCTTCTGACGTGTGCCAAGCCTGTGTCATCCCTGAGCAGGGTCATGGGGGCTGATGGTAATTCCCAGATCCTGGCTCTGTGGGGTTTTGGGAATTAGTGGAAGTTGCTCGTAGAAAAAAGGTGCCTCCATTTCCCTGCTCGTGAAATGGAAGTTCTGCTTCTCTAAATCTCCCTGTGCTCACCAAATGTTTCCAGGTAAACAGATGAGAAGTTGCTCAGAGGAGGGGCCTCAAGGGATCTGAATTAGCCATCAGCAGACCTTCAACTGGAGTTAATGAGATGGAGGATTAATAACCCCACGGGTGGGTCAAGCTACACTAACTCCATACCTGTGTGCATAATTGATGATGCCCCCATGCAGAGATCTGCCCACCAGTGTCCTGGCTCGGGTTCTGCACACTCAGCCACCTGGCACAGCTGAAATGAATCCCTCTGTGCCCATCTGGCAGCCAGGGCCTGCAGCTCTGTCAGGGATTTGATCCCACTCCTGCTCCTGGGGTTGGGTTCCCCTGCTTGGCACTGAGATGAGAAGGCAGGAGCACTCCCTGCTCGGCCCCCGGGAAGGAGCTTCAGTGTCCCAGAGCTGAAACCAGAGCCAGGACCTGCTCCCTGAGTCTGAGTTTCTCCTTGGAGAGTGGATTTGGCTGTGCTGGGGGATTTCTTGGCTTCTCTGTAGCAACTGAGGAAGGAATCTGGGCATGTACGGCACGATGTTGCTGAGGAACGAAGCACAGAGGGGGAGGTACAGCACCTTGCAAGGTAGGAATGCCAAATCTGCCCCAAACTTCTGCAATTAGCACATCCAGCTGTTTGGCACAGCGGTTATCTGTTGTTCTGGGACTATGAGCAATCCCTGATGGAAGGTACAGAACAGTCAGATAGTAAGTACAGAACAGCACTTCAAGCCCCTGGCGTCGTTTCTCAGGCTGGTTGTAAGGCCTCGGTGTTCCGGACAAATTTTAGGGGCTTATTTTTTGAGGCTGGAGAGAAAAAGCTGTGTGGTTTCTCCCAGTTTTACAGCTTCCTGCACTTGCAGTGGGCCCGTGTGCTGCTGCAGCAGCTGATGCCTTCTCCTCTGGTAGCAGCTGTGGGGTAGAACAGCCCTCCCAGAGCCCTCGGATCCGCTGCGGTGGAAGGAGCCAGGCAGACTGCACAAGTCACTGGTCACGTTCCAGATGGGACAGGCTGCACCCAGAGCTGAGTAATGGATCTGAATTAAATCCTCCTGGTAGGCTGATGCACCTTGAGTGACTGAGCTTGGCTTACACGAGCTGGCAACGCGGCTGTTGGTTTGGGTTGCTTTATTTCTAGATCTTCCTTTGGAGGGACTATCACTCCTCGGGGCAAAAGCTCCACTTTCCCCCACTGGCTGGGCTGGCGAGGTTGGAGAATTTGAATTTTGGCTTCTGCAGGAAGCCTGGGCTGCCTTTCCTGCTGGGGGCTCTGGCCAGGCTGCAAGTGGTGGAAAGGTCTGGCTCAAGCAGACGCTTCCTGGTCCAAAGGCAGCTCCTTAGCTGAGTGTGCTTCCTGGGAAATGGGGTGGGATTTTGTCAGGCTGCGGCCTCTAGGCCCAGCTACCTGCTCTTCAACTTCTCCAGCACGCTCTGGGCTCTGGCAAGACACCTGCTGATGTTTAGGCCTTGTCTTTGTGAGTAGAATTTAAACAAGCCAAGCCCAGCTTGTCTCTGCAATGTGCAAGTAAATTCATGTTTTATTAGGACCGGGAGGGGTTTCTTGTGGTGTGTCCTGGCCAGAGCAGATGAACCGAAGAGGCCACTCCCGTCCCTTTGCTTTGCTCTGTTGTCTCCAGGTTTCCTTTATTGCATTTGTGTTTTGGTGAAGGCTTTTGGAGCCTCTTGGTGATGAATTGATTGTGATTGATACCAGCAACTCTCAGATCCCTCCCTCTGCTGCCGCAAAGCCTTATCAACTTTCAGGTGATGGACATGGTAAGAAACCTAGAGAGAATGTGGCAGGGCCGTGGTTAAATGGTTTAGGGCTCTGAATCTATATTTTTTATACTGAATTTTGTGTTGAGACATAGTAATTGTACAAGAGACAAACAAGCATTGGTCCAGTGCCTTGTCAGGTGCTGTGTGAAAGGAGGTGGATGTGTGGTTTCCGAAATTCTCTGCTTTTCAGGCCATTAAAATGTGATTTGTGAAGCAGTCAAACTTTCTTCCGTGACTGTTCATAGACCGAGAAAAACCATGTCCTTTCTGGAGCTCGTTTATAGGCTCCTATCTGCAGAAGAGCATAAAAGAAATGCTTTTTAAATTTGGGACAGTAAATTCTGTTAAGAATGTTCAAATTCTGAGGGAAAAAAATGCTGCATTCCTTAGCTGAGAGCTTCCACCAGCTCCTGAATCACCAGCAAAAGTGTCCTTCAGATTGGGAATTAATCCTTGTATGCATCTCCTTCTGGGCCTCTCATTGAGGGGCTGGAGCGTGTCCAGAGAAGGGAACGGAGCTGGGAAGGGTCTGGAGCTCCAGGAGCAGCTGAGGGAGCTGGGAAAGGGGCTCAGCCTGGAGCAAAGGAGGCTCAGGGGGGCCCTTGTGGCTCTGCACAAGTCCCTGACAGGAGGGGGCAGCCGGGGGGGTCGGGCTCTGCTCGCAGGGAACAGGGACAGGAGGAGAGGGAACGGCCTCAGGCTGGGCCAGGGGAGGCTCAGGTTGGACAGCAGCAGGAATTTCTGCATGGAAAGGGTGCTCAGGCCTTGGAACTGCCCAGGGAGGTTTGGAGTGCCCATCCCTGGAGGTGTCCCAGGAAGGGCTGGAGGTGGCACTGAGTGCTCCGGGCTGGGGACAAGGTGGGGATGGGGCACAGGTGGGACTCAATGTCTGAGAGGGCTTTTCCAACCTCAGTGATCCTGGGATTCTGTGATTTTTTATGATTTCTGATTCTCTACGCACACCAGGAATTTGTGGGAATTTCCTTCTGCCTGCGAGTGACCTCCTCCAAAAACATCCTTCCCCTGGGTTGCTTCCAGCACAGCTGAGACACATCCAACCTCTTGGAAAGGCCTTGTTTTAGGAGCACCTGCCCACGGGGACATGGGGACATTCCCAGAAGGAATTCTTGCAGCTTTTCTGTAGCCAGCAGTGGTTTCCACGGGGGAGAGAGCACAGGGGGCACAGCTCCTTCCACCTGGAGGGTTCAGACACGGAACCAGCGCTCGGATTTTTGGCCGTGTCCTTGCAGAAGCGGCTCTGCCGAGGCTGCAGCGACACTCTCGGGAGGCGGGGCAGCTGTCTGGCTTTTGGAGAGAGGTTCAAGGCCCTCTTCTCTCTGCCTTCCTCCCACAGCACGCCCAGAGCCTGCAGGCACCTGCTCCAAGCATCCTCCTCCTCATAGCGGGGCCGCGCTTAGGTAACAGCACAGCTCCTGTTGCTCGCAGGAAGGAAGAGGGAGATGAATACAGGAGGCCACGTGTGTCTAATTTATTCATTCTGTCATCTCCCTGGCTTCTCTCTACCCCCCTGTTTCGTTGAAGGCTGTTTGGAGGCGCTTGGGCACAGGACGCGCCGTGCGCTCGGTGATGAGCTGGGCTGCAGGATAAACACGGCGTCTCCAACTCCTTTATTTCTCTGGGGGGGATTTCTTATCTGGTCACAGCCAGCAGAGACTGAGAGCAGCGAGATGCAACGTGCAGTGACACGCGGTAGGCTGGGAATTTAAAACCTTGGCTTGCCCACCCAGGCACATTTTTAAATTTTTTTCCTCTTTTTTTTTTTTTTCCCTTTTTTTTTGTGTTTTCTCTTCTGTTCCCCAGAATAGTAATCAGCTGGAGATCAGTGTTTTCTACCCACTCCTTTTCTCACAGGAGTTGTGCTGGTGGAGTGGATGCTGCCTGTGATAACCCCTCCTTCAAAACATGGGCTTTTTTAAAAATAGTCACTTTTGTAGTTTCCCCTTCATTTCCCTTCCCAGGGTTTATTGAGGAAAAAAAAAGTGAGATGTGGGTGAGCCTCGAAGGGCACCTCTGCCCCGAGTTGAAGTGAGCTGGAGAGGACGTGGCAGGAGCTGTGCAGAGCTTTGGCCACAGGGGTCTCGAGCCACGCATTTTCCTGCATGATTTCTGATTTCCTGGCCTTGAACTTCTCCCAGCAGAGACGTTTGGGGTGTCTGTGCCTGCCACAGGCACACGGTGTGCTCTGTCCCTCCTCCTGCACAGCCCAGAGCTGCTGCTGACACTCACAGCATCCCTCAGCCAGCCACGTGCGCCTCCTGCCAGCCCAGGGGATTCCCTCCCCACTCAGAAGGGTTTAACAGGTTTTCTGCTGCTGTTTTGTTTTGTTTTGTTTTGTTTTGTTTTATTTTGTTTTGTTTTGTTTTGTTTCCCTCTTCGTTGATGATTTCTGATATTTTTTGACAGAAGCCGGTGTTAACACCGAGAAAAGGATCAAACCACCAACTGGAAAAAGCATGAGAAAAATCTCGAGGAATCAGAGACTTTTTTTCATTGAGTTCACAAATTCTGTGACGAGTAAGCGGGAAAACATGATCCTCCCTGCTGTAATTTCGTTATAAGGAACAGCCTGGGCCCCATGTGTGGGGAAATGCTGTGGGGGATGTGTTCTCTGGGGGCTGTTGAGCAGTCCAAGGCAATTTGGGACACAGGACCAGGATGTGTTTCCCTCTTCACAGGATGCTCACCCCTTAACCCACCAGCCAACACAGTCTCCTGAGGCTCATGCACCTCTTTTAATCTTCTGCTCCAGAAATCACTTGGGTTTGGGTGTTTTCCCCCTAATTTTGGTTCAGAGGGAGTGAAATCTCTGTTAACCTGCCAATCACAACGACGAGTGGAGCATCCTGTCGCCTGTGAGTCTACCCCTTCTCTGCTCAGGGCTGCTCTCTGAGGCTGCAGCCCAGCCTGAGCTTCGGAGAACTTTTACAATTTGGAATATTATAATAACCAGGCAAACAAGAGGCTCCTTCCCAGCCCCACACACGCACGGACACATTCACACACAGAGCAATGCTTAATTCTTGTCATCCCTGGGCCTGGGCGCTGTTTACATCCAGCACTGCGTGTTTATATGTGGAGTTCATCTCCTCAAGTGAAGACAGATTAAGCAGCGGGGTGAACAGACCAGTTTTGTGAACTATGGGATTTCCAGCCTAGAAATTCTGCCAAGACCAAGCCAGACAAATTGGTAGCACAGCAGTGTTTCTCATTAATGTACATGGAAAGTTGTGCCTTGCTGATAATGCACAACAGCATCCTGTTGGGAGGTTTGGGAACCCATCTGGGAGCAGCTATCGGAGCTGTATTCCAGGCTGGATTGAGTTGTCTTGCTTTCCTCCTCTGACAGGGGAAAAAAAAAAGTGCAGCTCCCTTGCACTGACATCCTGAAATATGTGGGAATATCAGTGAGTGGTGTGGTCTGCTGAACAGAAATAAGATGATTATACCCTCCCTTCCCTCCCTGCAGCCGTCCCTTGCTGTTTGTGGTTTGCTGGGTAAGTGGTTGTGGTGCCCATCTTCCAGCCCAGGACAAATTATTTCCAACTTGAAAATAAGATTACCTGCCATAATTGTGTGTGGTGGTTTCCTCCACTGCTGCCAAGTGTGGATGCTGAGGCTCGGATTTGTGGGTTGGCTGCTTTTGCCTTCTGCATGGAGCACTGTCCTCTCCTCCCCAGCACTGTTAACACTTCAGGGACAACAGAAAAGAGCCACAGCCTTGTGTCCTTCATGCCTTCTCCAGCCACCTAGAAACAGAGACTGGGCAGGAGTAAGGAATAAAGGCAGGGATTTGTTTGAAAGGCCTTCAAAGGTGCACCCTGGGGAGCCAGAGGCTGCTTCCAAAATGGACCCCGAGATGGACGAGTCAGGAGTTCTTCACACTTTTATAGGTTTGGTCCATTTGTATATCAGCATAAATTCACCAACTAAAACTTTAGCTTTCTTCAATCTCCCCACCTCTCTAGAGGCCCTGGCTCACACCTTTGGGCCTGGGACAGGCTGGGTGTCCTTGGACAGTGAGCTCAGAGCAGCTTTGTTGTGTCTGTCTGGCCTAAGGGAGCAGCTCACGAGCTACAAGAGACTCCAGAGTTACACACTGGGCAGTACAGGATTTGAAAAGTACAAGAATTAAAATCTGAGGCATCATCCTGAGCTGGGAATTGGTGGCTCATTCTGCCGGGAACTTCAGGGCAAACACCGGACAAAAGAAAGGAGCCGCGTCTCTGTGTTCCCGTTCCTAACTCTCATTTTTTGTCCTATTCTTTATCCCTGCCCCGCTCCTCCCTGTCTTGGGAAAATGCATTTTAGTTCCAAATCCTTGTAGTTCCAAATCCTTGTAGTTCCAAATCCTTGTTTATGGCAGGCTCTGGAGCAGAGGGTGTGTCTCCAGTGCCTGGCACAAAAGGTCACAGTCACCATCGTCCAAATAACAGGAGGCCACTTGGCCTCATCGTTCGGGGACCAAAACCCCAGAAAACCCCGGTGGGCTGGACTGGGAAGCGCCCAAATTCCCTCGGAATCTGAGCCTTCAAATTGCCTTTTGGACTCGAGGCTTGCCGTGCCCAAATTCCCTCGGAATTTGAGCCTTCAAATTATCCATTGGACTCGAGGCTCGCTGCCGTCGCTGCTCGCGCTGCGCATCTCCGGGATGCCGTGATTTGGAACAAACCCAGCTGCTATTCCTGGCGTCTCCGTGCCTCGGAGCGGCGGGGAAAGCCCCTGATAAGGGACACAATTGTGCCCGGAGGGGCTTTGTCTGCCAGCCCGGCTCCTTCCAGCCTTCGCTCGGGCCCTTCTCGCGTCCCTTTGCGCCGGAGGAGGAAGCTGGCAAAGGGCTCGCATTGTTCGGGGCTGGAGAACAACAACTCCTGCCCCGGGTGGGGCCGGGCTGGGGCTTCTGGGCTGCTCCATCCCGGCGGGCTGAGAGGAGCAGGAGGGATTGAAGAGCTTGGACTGTCCTGGAGGATGATTGGGAACCCGCAAAGCTCTGCTTTCCAGCTGGAGCTATGGGTTAAACATCTCTGCAGCCCCAGCCTGAAGCACCTTCCCGCTGCCTGCAGAACTATCGCTTACCTTATGAAGTGATAATACCAAAAATTTCTATTTTTTGGCCTATTTTGAGCCATTTTTCATCCCGTGAACACCTTTCTCACTTCCCATCAGAGTGATTTATTCAGGCTGTCACTAAGAGCAATGTGGGGATGCTGCTTGAAGGGCTAAAAAGCTGTGGCTGGGATTATTTTCTCTTTTTCTGATAGTGTTTCTTGAGGGAGGGGGGTGATGTTGCTGAAGGATGAGAAAAATATGGGTCAGTCAGTCCCCAAATCAGCCTGAATTCCTGCCAGGAAGTGTCACGTCTCCAGTGGTGCCTGACTGCTGAAAGGACAGGAGAGAGAGCTCTGATTCATGGGAGGGAGGCAGAAAAGTGATTAAAGAGCTTGGACTCGGTTTAGAGATCCCACAGAAATGCCCAGGAATGAGTAAATATGGTTTTGACCCTGAAATGACAGCGATGTGCATGGAAACACCTGGTCCTGCGGGGCAACCTGAATTCAGAGCAGTGTCTGAGTTGTGCACTGAGCTGGAGGAAACCTGGGGGAATATTTATGGACCAGTGGAATGGTTCTCAGCTATTTGGAGAGTGTAGCTTCATCTCACTATCCAGGCTTTTCTTCTGTTCTTTTTTTCTCGTCTTTCTTTTTTCCTTGGTTTTTTTTTTTTTTCATTCTTTTTTCTTTATTTTTCCTTCTTTTTTCCTCTTTTTCCCTCTTTTTTCCTTATTTTTTTCTTTCTTTTTTCCTTTCTTTTTCTTTTCTTTTTTCCTTTCTTTTTCTTTTCTTTTTTCCTTTCTTTTTCTTTTCTTTTTTCCTTTCTTTTTCTTTTCTTTTTTCCTTTCTTTTTCTTTTCTTTTTTCCTTTCTTTTTCTTTTCTTTTTTCCTTTCTTTTTCCTTCTTTTTTCTTTCCTTTTTCCTTTTTTTCCCCGTTCTTTTTTCTTTCTTTTCTTTTTTCCTTTTTTTTTTAAGTTTGTTTTTTTTTCAATTTTTAAAATTCAAACACACATATTCCTCTTATCTCTCCCAAATCCTGCTGAGTTACCTCTGCTTCTCAGCAGCAGCTGCCTGTGAGTCTCTGGCTGATGCAGAGTGAGCAGTGAGGGCTGCCCTGTGCTTGGAGTGGGATTGCAGAGTGCTCCTTTGGCAAGAAACTCCTCTGGGCCTTTTAGTATTTTTTTCCTTTAGAAAAGCACAGCTCTTATCTTGTGCAAATATAGATATTTTCTCCATAAAGACAGAATTTTCCTAGTTAAACATCCTGGCTCGTCTGCTCCGACAAACATCATCCCTTTGTTATTTGGGTTTTTTGGCCAGATTTTTATAATTATTAAGTAGAAACAGTGAAGATAGTACTTTAGGGGACTGGTTCTAACTTCATAAAGATCTTAACTCTGTAATTAAAGGTGCTTTTGCACCTTTCCCTCTTGCTGTCCTCTCTCAGGAGTTGCGTAGCAACCACCTGCCCTCTCAGGTCCTGCCTTGAACCGAGTACTTTTTGTGGAGAGGCTGAACTTGACTTAAAAATAGATATTTTGCCCCTGATGAGTCATTTTTCCACGGGAAAAACATGTAGTTGGAGTATGGCTAAACTAAACTTCACAAATTCAATCTACAGCAGGCATTTCTTGACATTTCTCAAATGTTTTGGGGCTGGGCCGGCTGAATTAAAAGCAGGGGTTGGGCTGAGTGATGTTCCACTCCCATCCAGAGGTTTGAGGAGCTGCCCACAGCATGGAAGGGCAATTTCCTCTGGAAGGGGATCCTGTCGAGGGTCCCACCAGGTGTGTGTTTGTGTGGGACCATCCCCTGGGTGAGCTTGTGAACCCCTGGGCTGGGGGATGGAAGAGAAGCTTCAGCTGTCGTGGAGGAGTCTGATCCTTCGGAGTCAAATCCTTTGCCAAAGTTCCCCGAGTGTCCTGCTCAGGGACGAGCAGAACTTTGCATCTGAGCCGTATTAACAGTTCAAACTGAGAGAGGGTGGGTTTGGATTAGATATTAGAAAAAAAATCTTTACTGTGAGGGTGGGGAGGCCCTGGCACAGGGTGCCCAGAGCAGCTGAGGCTGCCCCTGGATCCCTGGCAGTGCCCAAGGCCAGGCTGGACGGGGCTTGGAGCAGCCTGGGACAGTGGAAGGTGTCCCTGCTCATGGCAGGGATGGGATAGGATGAGCTTTAAGGTCCTCCCAACCCATTCTGAGATTCTATGACTCTTTTTTTTTTTTCAGTTTAGTAATGAGGAGAAAATAAAATGCTTTTGGGGCATTCACCGCTTAAAAATTGGTTCTGTCCCCGGCCCTGTTGCAGGAGCCAGAGCAAAGCATCCCTGATTTGCATGGCTCTGTTGTAAAACACACGGACAGAGCAGGCAAGACTGAGGAAAAGTTGATTTTCCAGTGCCTTGTAACCTGAGGATGCTTCCCCCAAATCCACCTCCCTTTGCAGAGTCACTGTTTCCCCTGGGTGTGGGAGAGGTGGGGAGTGGAGGCTCCCCCCTGGATGCCGAGGGACACCGGTGGAAGGAGGCAGCAGGGCTGGGAGGAGGCTGATGAGAATCCTTTGGCTAAATGACAGCCAGCGTGGGGGAGATGAAAACTCCTCACAGATGCTTCTGCCGAAGGCCAACACCTGATGGGACTCGAACCAGAGCAGCTTTTCTCGACTTTTTTCAGAAGTTTGGTGTCTTTGTGTGCCCCCCTGAGTCAGCAGCTCGGGTCCCTCCAGGGTGGCACAGAAATAGCTGCAGTGCTGGGCTGTGGGTGGGAATGCTCGGGCTGTGCTCTGAAGGAGCTGAGTTGTGGCTGACAGCGCAGGCAGATTGCACAGCCCTAATTAGGGGGATCCACCTGCAGCTTCCGAGCACAGCTGCTGCTCCCCCAAACCCAAAGGAGCCTCTGGGCTTCCAGCAGCACCGTCCTGCAGGGCTCCCCTCAGAGCTCCAGGGTCACCGAGGTTGGAAAAGCCCTCCAAGGCCATCGAGTCCAAGCTGTGCCCCATCCCCACCTTGTCCCCAGCCCAGAGCACTCAGTGCCACCTCCAGCCCTTCCTTGGGCACCTCCAGGGATGGGCACTCCAAACCTCCCTGGGCAGTTCCAAGGCCTGAGCACCCTTTCCATGCAGAAATTCCTGCTGCTGTCCAACCCGAGCCTCCCCTGGCCCAGCCTGAGGCCGTTCCTCTCATCTGTCCTTGTGGGTTTTACTCTCCCAAGCCAGCTCAGCCATGGCTTTTATTTTTGCCCATGAGCCTCTCTCCATCTCACTTTCAGCAGACTCTAAATGCCCACTCATAACAGGGCCTTCACATCGTGCAAATATGTTTAGATCTGGTTATGTCTGTTTTCTCTCACGGGATTTCTTGTGAAATCTGTTTGCTAAATGAGACTTTCATCCCCTAAGGCCCTGCAAATTTCCTGTGCAACCTCTTGTCTTCGTGTTTTGCATTATGCCTGCATTTTTTTTGGGCTAAACAGATAACCTTGAGGCCCAGTGCGATTTTCTTTCACTCTTAGTCCTTTTATAAGATCATGGGGCTCTGTGAAATATGGATTCTTCAGTGGTTATGGAGAAAAATAAAAATTCCAAGTATCCCTGAGGAGGGGAAATAGAGGCAGCAGCAGGGTTTTGTTAACATTTAGGCAGAACCAGCCAGGAGAATGACACTGTCCAGATGGAAAGAGCCACTTCCTGGCTGTAAAGATAATTCACTAAAGGAAACATAAGCTGTGGCTGCGCTGGCGATGAGAAACACAACCAGTGCCAAGAATTCACCCCAAGCCCGGTGGGAGCTGCCTCTTTCTTTCCCTCGTGCTAAGGGTTCAAGTTTACTTAGTTGGGAAATATGCCCAGCATTTCCTGAGGAGATGGGGTGGCCTTTGAGGCACAGAGCTCGTGTGGACCCTCAGGAGCTGGGCTGGTTTATTGCTGTGCAAGAAGCACTGAGAATTCTGAGTTGGAAGGGGCCCGCAGGATGATCCAGCCCAGCTCCTGGCCCTGCACAGACACCCCAACAACCCCACCCTGGGCATCCCTGGGGGCCGTGCCCATTCCCTGGGGATCCTGGGGGCAGTGCCCAGCACCCTCTGGGGGAAGAACCTTTCCCTGATCTCCAACCTAAAATCCCCCTGACACAGCTTCATCCCATTCCCTGGGACATGAGAGTGTGGATGACCATGGGGAAGCAGTGTAGGTCTAGGTGAAGTGACCAGCTCCCTGCTGGAGTTGCTGGTGCTGGTCTCGGAAAAACCCTAGATTTTTCCCTGGCTGGGAGATGCTGGCAGTGCCCAGGATGCTGGAGAAAGGAAGAGAATTTTGTGGAAACCTCTGTGCCAAACCTGCTGGAGCAGAGTCCTGGTCTCTCCTCTCAGCGATGCCCAGAGGTGCAGCACTGCAGGTGTCGCTTCAGAATCCTGTCTCTGCAGCAGGGATTTCACAACTCCCTCAGGAGGAGGGTCCTCAGCCAAAGGGTGTGAAAGAAAACCTCGAAGTTTTGGGTTTGGCCGTGGGGTTGTGCACACCCGGGTGTTTTCCTGGTTAACCCTCTCTGAGCTCACTTCCCGGTGGGAAGAGCTGAGCTGGCTGTGCCAAGGCTTCAGCTGCAGAGCATCAGATGAGATCACGTTTGTCCGTGTCGTTTTCTCTCTCCAAGGTATTCCACAGCCTTTTAAGTCCCCAAAACTAACTGAGCAAACTGAATAGCAGGCCATAGCTCAAGGAGTGTTGGCTCCCAGTTTAAGGTGGAGGTGAACACGAGATGTTCCACAGCGCGTGTTTCACTCTCCCGATTTCGGGCCCCTCGCTGTGACATTAATCCTCTCACTCAGAATGACTGAATTCATCCCAGGCCTGGTGCTGGGCTCCATCCAGTGGGTGTGCCTCAGACTGGAGGTGTTTCACAGCTTTTCCTTTGTTGCCATGGCAGGGATAAATACTTTAATGCGCTTGGATTTGGATGCTGGAGATGTTCCTGGGTGTCAAACGGAGCCTAATGCGTGGGACAAATTGAACCTGATGTGCAGGATAAATTTAAGACCCGGGAGTTTGGTGGTTTTTTGGTGATGTTGGGTGCTCTGTTCCACCTGGGAGCCTTCCTTTGTTAACCAGCCGTGGCTGTTAGCTGTGCCTGAATATTGCAAGTGAAATCTTAAAAATATCCTCTATGTGGGATCTATTTTGGTTTGGATTTTTATAGACGTTTATGAATTTTATTCTTTTTTTCCTCTCCAACAGATCTGGATTCAAATTCTTCTCGATCATCTTGGCTTTGCAGGCAAAGTGATGTAAAAAGTGGCACTGAGCACAGCTTCTCTGGGAGAACCATGAGCCTGTTTGCAGGGGAATGAGGAGGATATAAACTTTTCTTTAGGATGAGGTTTCGCAGTGGTTTGCCTGTGTCTGTATGTTACAAAAACAGTACAAAAATCAACCTTTAGATAACACCTTGTATCTGAAATGGGATTCCCAACCATCCTGCTCACTAGGAGGGATTTCAGGCAGATGTTCCACACGAGCTTTGGCTTTTCCAGCCCTGGCTGAGGCTGGAGCTGTCTCAGGGCCATCTTCTTCTACCAACTCCTCTCAAAGCTTCTCCTTAATCCAGACTTCCTCTCTCTTTTGGCTCAAAAATCTTCTGTCACTTTTTTTCACCCACTGGAAGCAGCCCAGCAATCCTGCTTTTCTATTTATGGATTTTTTTCTATTGTCCTGTCAGAGCTGCTTAGGATCTGGCATGTCACAAGTTCACCATTGTCTTCTGGTCCTCTCGTTAAGGACATAATTTGTCATGTTGGGCTCTGGAACAGGTCCATGTTGCACTTGCTGGTGCTTGGTCACCCTCTGTAGCACGGTGGGAAGAGCCAGAACAGGGATGAGTGGCTGTACTGTGGGCTAGGGATGTTTTTTGTCACTGAAATATTCAGTTTTTTCTCTCCTGTGGTTTTTTTTTTCCCCCATCTGACATGCTGGAGAGGTTGTGTAAGTAACTCATGAAGTTGATATCACCCAGGAAGAACCTGGGCTCCCACCAATTTTGAGATCACAGGGGGGAAAACAGCATTTTTTTTTTCTGGAGAAGGATGCTCTGCCTGACAGAAATAACCGCGCAATGTGGGTCAGTGTGACATGACTGGCAGCTCTCCCGGGAAGGAGCAAACCAAACAACGTTACGAGTCAGCACTGAGGTGTTTTGTCCAAGTGCCAGGAAACAGGAACAGGGGGAAAGCAGAGGATGCTGCGGATCGGAGCTGAGAGAGACGAGAGCTGCTGCTCCCTGGGGAGAGGGTGGAGAGCTGAGGGCTCCTGTCAGGGGGAATCTGGCTGGGACGTGGGACAGAGGGGTGGCTGGTCACAGTGACAGGCTGGGGACAGCACCGGGGGGGTGCTGTGGTCACAGCAGTGGCACCAGGGCTGGTTTGTCCCAGGTGGGAAGAGGGAGGCTCTGGGGAGGGGCTGGTCCCCGTGTGACAGCACTGCTCTGTTGGGTTTTCCTGGAAAGAAAAGACATGAAGGCCTGATTTACACAGCAGAACTGTGCAAGCTCAGGTGGGACAGAGTCCACAGGGCAGGGGTGGGCTGGGACAGGCTGGTGGAGCTGCCGAGGTTTGGATGTGGGTGAGTGTGAGCTGAGAATGATGCTGGGTAGTGAAGAGCAGAACTCTCTCTATCAGATGGGGCTGTGCTGGCAGAAGCAATAAATTTATGATCTCTCTCCAGCCACTCTAATTCGCCGTGTCACGTACCTGACCTCCCACAAACAATCCAGGGGCATCAAGCACCTTCCCAAGGGCCTTCAGGGAGCTGGCCTGCAGCCCACGCCACGCGTCCTCACCTCCCCTTTGACCCCTCACCCCACTGAAGGCACTGGGATTGCTTAGGGGTGGGCTGAGGGCTTGTGAGAGTTTCTGGAGCCTGTGCCCACGTGGCACCAAGCCGAGCCTCCTCCCTGAGACAACCTGGGAGCCCCCTCGGGCCCTGGCACTTCTCTCTTGCTTCCCAACACCTGCTCGGCAAGAGACAGGGGGTGGTTCCTTGACAAGAGGGGAAGTGGCAGGGTTTGCTGGAACCTTCGAGCCACCCCTGCCGAGGTTTGGGGAGGAGCACGTGGAGAGCCCCTCCGGGCTCTGCTGCAGCTGCTCCATTTTCCAGGAGGATCCAGCCCAAGCCAGGGGAGCTCCCCCGACGGCCTGGCCTGCACCGACAGAGCTGCGCTCGTGGCTTTTGGGGCTGAGCTCGTTCCAGTTGGCACTTCCCAGCCCCAAACTGCTTTGATTTGCTCCAGATGGTGTGGGTGAGCTGCCGTGCCCCGAGTCAGCCACTTGCTCAGCCCCAGCTCCTGCTCCTGGTGTTTGGTACTCGGCCGTTCAGTCTCCTGTGGAACGCGAGAGATGGGGATTCTTTTGTGAACTCCATAAAATCTGTGTTTCTGCCCACTTCAGCCCCCAGTCACTCCCCAGAGAACGTGCCAAGGGCAGAATAAAAAAGAGGCGGCCGCCCCAAAGGGTTTGCAGCTGAAAGGAAGGGTGGAGGCCCCAAGGACTAAGGGCAAAGTGTCAGCGATCCCAAGTTCACACTGAAGTGCCCTGAATTTGTTTAGACTTGGTTTCTCTGCTTCCTCCCATGTGTTCTCCTAATGCCTTCTGAAAGGGGGAAAAAATATTTGTGAGGAATGTTTGGAGTAAATCACTGGGACAAGCAGGAAAAACAACATGCAGTGCCAGGGAAGGGATGGAGAACCGTGGCCTGGGACGCAGGGAGCTGGTGGGTGAGACCAGGGAAAGAAGCTGAGAGGTGAAAACCTCTTTGAGAAGGGAATTTGCTGCCTCTGGTGACTCCCTGTCCTGCCTCTGCTCCTGCAGCATCCAACCTCTGCGAACTTCATGTGCTGTCTTTAATCTCTCCTGTTCATCTGCCACCTCCTCCCTGGGGACACCGCTGGGTCCCTCTCGACATAAAGAAGGAGTTAATAGTCTCTCAAGGTTCAAGCTCTTGTCGCAGCAGAGAAATAATGCACTGGTAAATGCTCGGCTTGTGTTGGGATCCCACTGGGCCCGAGCAGAGGACGAGGGAGATGGGCGATATCACACGGATGCAGAAAATCAGGATGAGCTGTTGGCAGGGAGGAGGCCACGGGCAATCATTTGTTACTCAGAGGCAAAAACAGCCCCGTCTTCATGCCTGGATCTGAGGGTAGTCAGTGCCTGTAGAAACACTGCCTGTGCATGAATGCTCTCAGATATTCCGGCTCTCCAGCCTTCCCATGCTGACAAGGAAAATGGGAGCATCGAGCGCATAAAACGTCTCAGGGAGCAGAGCTGCCCCTTTGTGTCTCACCAGCACATCTGTCCCATGCCAGGGGACAGATCGGTGCTTCTCCTGGGCTTGGAGCCATCAGCCCTTCCAGCGGGCCCTGCGAATTGTGGTCTGGTGGCACATGGAGCAGCCAGAGGGTCCAGTGCAGGTCCCTCGGAGGAGCCCCTCGGGCTGTGGGTGATGAGCTGCGTTTCTCTCCTGTTTTTTACGTGCTGATAAGCCTGGCGTAATCTGGGGATGAAGACACACAGTCTATTTCTGGTCTCAGCAGAGCTCTTCCCATGCCTGAGAGGCAATCTGCCTGACTTAGGCTTCCCAGGATGCTGCCAAGCACAGCAGAGCACGGAGGAAGTGGCTCCTGCCTGCACAAACAGGAGGCCGGCAGGAAAGGGAGCCGGGCTACTGCCTCGTGAGACATCCCAGTGCTGAGCCTCTGGTTGTGTTTGGCCTGGGAGCAATGCCACAGTCCCATAAATCAGTCATTTTCTCCTCCTGAACCCCGCAGCCTGCTGCCTGCCTCACGTTGAAGGTGGCTGGGCAAAGAATTGATGTGCTGACCCCTGTGCCCTTCTTCTCAGCACATAAAGGAGGTCTGGAAATGGTTCTTAAAAGCCTTTCTTCCCTCTTTGCTTCTCCTGGGTAGAGAAGACAAACTGGCATCGTTGTACTCCTGATTCTCTGTGCTCTGACGAGACAGCAACCCAGAATATTTTCGTTGAAAAGGGCAGAGAAAAGATGGATTATGAAATCTCTTCAGCCCGACTGTCTTGAAGTTAAACAAGTGAGGAAAGTATCCTCTGCTCTCCTTCATCTTCCCTCTGTGTGTGTTTGTGGGTGTTAAAGGAGCTTTTTCCTCCTCATTGCCGAGTCTTTGGTTATTCATCTCGTCCCTGCTGTTCCTTTCTGGCCCTCCAAGACATTTTCTGGCAGTGCGGAGATAAGAAATGACAGCCCAAAGGGAAGGTCCCCAGGCTGTCCCTGGTGCTGATGTCCTGTGCAGGTGACGGGGTGGCAGTGGTGTGATCAGGCCTGCAGCATCCCCTCCTTTCCCAGCTCGTGTTCCAGGGAGGTGAACTCGCAGCCACACACAAAATCCCTAGCCACACACGAGATGTGCAGCCACACACAAAATCTGCAGCCACACACGAGATGTGCAGCCACACACAGAATCTGCAGCCACACACGAGATGTGCAGCCACACACACAATCTGCAGCCACACACAAGTCTCTGAGGGGAAAACACAGTGGATGGATTTTTGAGAAGGGCTGGGATTAATCTGCCAACCTCTGCAGCTATAGATAGGGAGATGTCTGATAGAGCTGCTTCTGGGGGGTGTGGGCAGAAGATTTTCATGGCCAAGGATGTCATAAAAGATGCAGCAAAGGTGTTGGTGGTGCTGAAGGACTCCCTCCCTCCAGTGGGGAGCACGTGTTCGTCAGTCTGAGTAAGGAGTTCAGCGTGTGCTGGGCTGGGCTAGGCAGGCACAGCCAGAGCTGTGATGAAAATGATTTCTTGCACTCTCAGAAGGGGTTTCCTGCTCCCCTCAGTCTCACCTGACTTCTCCAGTCCTGCTCCTGCTCCTGCTCCATCCCATCTGCATTCAGACAGCGCCTGCAGCCCTCGGGCAGCACATCTGTGAGGGCTGACCCTTCTGCAGGGCTCCCTCTCCTCCTCTCTAATCCTTGATTTTATGTGTTCTGGTCATTTCAGCCATCTCCATCCCCTGTTGGAATTCTTCTCCTCACTGAAACATCACAGCTCGAGGGCTAAATTTTTCCCCACAGCCTTTCCCTTCTGTGAGTGCAACCTGTAGAGGAGGGGGATTTCTGCCCATGGTGTTCAGGCATCTCCAGGGGGTGTGTGGGGCCTGCACTGAGTCAGCTTTGAAAAGGAGGGCGGGGTATTTTAAATAGCTTGATCTAAAATTGATTCCAATCTGTCTCTTTGTGGCAGCAGGCGAAAATAATAACATTTCCAGGCAGGTGAGGAAAGCTGCCTGATGTGGAATTTGAGCGTGATCATGACTGACACGGATTTTGGGACTGTTCCAAGGAGAAGACACATATAAAAGTAAATCCTCTGGCAGCTCAGCAGCAGAGTGGCTTAGAGCCTGGGTAAAAGATTGCAAGAGGGAGACATCTCAGGAATAACAAAGCTTCAGAAAGACTGTGACAGGGAGATGCATCTGGAATTGTAACTGAACCCAGGGCTGAGAGAGCCCTGAGCAGTGAGCCCAAAAAAACAAAAAACACCCCAAAACAAGTGCTGCAAACCATCCCAGCAGCTTCCTGGTGCTGCCTGTGCCCCCCAGACAGGAGGGACACCCTGGCCACACACTGCCCTTAAAGGTGGCAGCATCCCTGGGAGGAGGAGGGGGATGCCCGGGAGGAATGACCTGTTTTGGCAGCGTGCCACGGAGCCTGTGGCCTCCCCTGCTTTTACTCAGAAATGATTCAAAAATCTCCGCTGGTAGATGGAGAGGCACCCGATTCCCATGGCTGATTGTCTTTTCCTCAGTGGTTTTGTTTCTGCACTGGTAGTTTTACAGTCTAAGCAGGATAAGAATGTAAAGAGGAAATTACTGTCAAACAGACCTTTCTAAATTGCTGTCAGTGAGTGGCAGGAGATGAGCCAGAGAGATCCTGTTCTTGTCAGCCTCGCTGGAGTAGCGTGCTGTCCTCATTCAAGGAGAGCCCTTGTCTTTTTTAGCTGTGTGTAGGCTGAAGCAAATAGTAAGCCATGTAAATGATTGATCTGCTTTGCTGCAAATGATTGAAATGTGGCGAAGTGGCAGGAAAAAAGGAGCGTGCAGTGCTGGGAATGGATGAATAATGAATGGGGAGGCAGTTTGCTGGTGAATCGTGGCTCCTGGTTTGCAGCTGAGCCTTCCAGGGCTCCGTCACATAGTGACACATGGGGAGGGATGGGCACGGCCTCGGGGGCAGTGCCCAGGCAGCGTTGGTGGCACGTTCCTGGTGCTGGCTGGCGGGTCACTGCCGTGGGACTTGCTGTAGCTGCACATCTGCACGTGCACAGCTGCAGCAGGGACACAGCCTGCACTCAACACCGTGGCGGGAGGCTGTTGATTAGCAAAGTGTGACTGAATGAAGTTTCAATCTGGATTTTCTCCCACATCACATTTTTGGTGCTATTTTCCCGCTGCTGCTGGGCTCCTTTTCCTTTTCTCTCCCTCAAAACGCCGCTCTCACCTCTCCAAATCTTGCTGGCAGCCCAGTAGTAGGAGCAAAAACCATCCTGGATCCTCAGGATGGTGAATGGTTGGACTCCTGGGCCTCCCGTCCCAGACAGGACCACAACCAAGGGTGGGATCTCATGACTGAAGAGCACTGGCCCAGATTCAGATGCCCTAATTTCCACCTTTGTCTCTGTCTGATGTTTCCTGTTGGCAGATGCTGCTGAAAGCTGTGGGGTCTTCCCACGGACCAGAGGCTCGTAAATGAGGCAGAATTTAGGTCAGCTGAACCTGGGCCAGACTGTGTTGAGCCATTCATTTGGTCCAGTCCATCCCTTCGAGGGTGCATCCTCCTGCCTGACAGTGTGGCATCTGCTCCTGGTGGGGGTGAGAGAAAAGGAACTTCTTGGCCACCAGATTTTCTCCAGCCGCGTGGAAAAGCAGTTTCTGTCCTGCCTAGGGGACACAAATTTGGAGCAGTGAGCCAAGATATGTGATGGGCACGAAGAGAATTAGGTGAGAGGATGGATCAGCAGCGATCTCTGCTTATTCCCAAGTGACAATCTCAGAGTCTTTCCTGCCCTCAACTTTTTCGCTGGTAATGTTTCAGAAAAGCAGTCCTTAGACATTTCCTCACACTTTCATTTGGGCAACAGAAGCTGTTTTTTTGGAGGTGGGATCATCATCTCTAATTTGCAGGTGGCCTTCAACTCTTGCTGTTCACCCGCTGTGCCACTGACCCTGCTCCCACAGGGATGGTTTCTGTACACTCGCCCAGGTCTATCCACATTTCACCTTTCTGGGCTGGAAACAGTTAAATTGCCACGCTTCTGAGGAGAAAAATACACGCCTGAGGTCTGTGAACCTCACTGGAAAAAGTTGGGTTTAATTTTAGCTCCGTGTGCCGAAGGCAGGTCCTGAGGTTATGGTCCAGGATTTCCAGGGATTAAGTAAAGTAGGGCACAAATTATCTGGGTCGTGGAAGGTCACCTGCTGCTGTGCACTTGTTTCACAGCCCTCTGGGCTCTGCTCCCGTGGGATCTGGTGTCCTGGAGCTGTGAGGGCACATGGGACATTGCAGCAACCCACCCACTGCTCAGAAAGAAGCCCGTTTCCCCGAAATGGTGGGGAAAAGTAAAAGAAAATATATTATGTATTTTCATTGAAATGAAAGTGAAATGAGGTGAAACCGTGGAGGAGGAGTTTAGGAAGGACGTCCATTGTGGTGCTGGATTCTGGCTGGAGGTTCTGTCTCCAACCTGTGTGCGGAGAAGGCCAAGCAGCTTCAAGAATCAGAGAATAGTTTGGGTTGGAAGTTCATCTAGTCCCACCCCAACAAAGAGCAGGGACTTTAACCTCAGTCAGGTTGCTCAGAGCCTCGTCCAACCTGGCCTTGAAAGTTTTCAGGGATGAGGCACCTGCCACTTCTCTGGGCAACCTGCCCAGTGTTTCACTGACCTCATCAGGTCAATGCAGTTTGGAATTCTGCTGCCCCTTCCAGTGCCTGAGCACCCTTCCCATGCAGAAATTCCTGCTGCTGTCCCCCCTGAGCCTCCCCTGGCCCAGCCCGAGGCCGTTCCCTCTCCTCCTGTCCCTGTTCCCTGCGAGCAGAGCCCGACCCCCCCGGCTGCCCCCTCCTGTCAGGGACTTGTGCAGAGCCACAAGGGCCCCCCTGAGCCTCCTTTGCTCCAGGCTGAGCCCCTTTCCCAGCTCCCTCAGCCCCTCCTGGGGCTCCAGCCCCTTCCCAGCTCCGTTCCCTGCCCTGGACACGTTCCAGCCCTCAGTGTCCATCTTGCACTGAGGGCCCAGAACAGGACAGAGCACTCAGGTGTGACCTCAGCCATGCCCAGCACAGGGGACAGTCCCTGCCCTGCTCCTGCTGGCCACACTATTTTTGATACAGCTCCAGGTACCATTGGCCTCTTGCCCACCTGGGCACACCTGAGCTCGTGTCTAGCTCCTTTTGACCAACACCCCCAGGTCCTTTTCCCCCAGGAGCTTTCCGGCCTCTCTGCCCAGCCTGGAGCTGCAGGGAATTGTTGTGACCCCAGGGCAGGACCCGGCGCTCGGCCTTGTTGACCCTCAAACCCTTCCCTCAGTCCCTCACTCCAATCATTCAGCTTCTTGGCACCGTTCTGGACTGGGCTACAAACCTGCCCAGCTCCACCCTTCCCAGTGCCCTCTCCGGGCAGGGCACAGCTGGCTCAGGAGCTGCGGGAGTGCAGCGGGGTGACTGCGCTGCTGCATCCCTGCCAGCGTGGGATGTGCTGGGAAGGGGCTCCCCGGACACGAAACAAATGGAGATGGAGGCATCATTATCTCAGAGCAGCAGAGCAGGAAGGGAGCTGGACAGGCCAGCTGGAGTGTGTGAAGGCAAATGGACTGGGTGGGAGGGAAGGGAGGCCTGGAAGGTGGCTGCGTTTGTCTAGACAGTGTCTGTAATGATTTTTTTATTATTTATTTTATTTTTATAACTGCTCTCTCTGGACAATCCATTGCAGCCGGGTCCTGGCAGGACTGGCAGCTCCTCCTGGGACTGGACTGGGCAGCTCAGAGCTGGTCCGTGCCAGAGACAGCAGCCCTGTGGGGAGGGGGCTGTTTGTCGTCAGGATGAAAATAATGATGCACCTTTCCTGGGATGTGGAATGTTTCTCACTTCGGCTGCCTCGCTGAGCTGACACGGGGCTGTGTTGGCTTGACAGCTGTCACTCAGAGTGGTTGGATGTGCCAATTAGCCAGGCTCACCAGGGGCTTTGGGATTTGTTGTGAGGGTTCTGTTGGCAAAAGGAACCCAGTGAGGTTGCCCAAAACCCAACCTCCTCCCGTCCACGCCAGAGTGAGAGGAATTGGGGCAGCACCTCCACTCTCAGCCCCAGCAGCCTGAATTCCCCGTGTGTGTGCTTTTGCTTGGCCCCTCTTCTGCAGCAGGAGCCTGTCTGAGTCTGGCATTCCTGTCTGTATAATCTCTTCTTGTTGTTCTGCTGCCTTTTGCACTTCCAGAGAGAACAACTCAGCGCTTCTCACGAGGGGAAAAAAAATCCCATTTTGGAGCCGTGCTGTTTCGTGACCCCCCTGGTCATCAGAGCCTCTCCAGGATTGTCCAAAGCCTTGCTGTACTCTTGTCTGGGATGGATTTTAGCTCCACGAGAGAGCATTCCTCATAATTGAATCACTTTAATGCTTAATTAGAAAAAGGCTATGTTTCCTTGGGGAAGAGTGAAGCACACTGTAAGCGAGGGCAGGCAAGGCACCACTGAGCTCCTTCAGCCCAGCCCAGCATCCCTGTGGGAGTGCAGTGGCAGAGCAGAGCTCTCCGAATGTACCGCTTGTTACTTGCCTTTTTTTGCCCTTTCTTCTCCCAGGACAGGAGGCTGGGGGGAGCTTGTGCTGAATTTGGCTTTCTGTGAGGTAGTGGCCGGAGAAAATGCTGATTTCTTCTTCTGCACAGCGCCGGCGACCTGGAGAAATCAAGGGAAGGAGGTTGTAGCAAGGCGGGCGTCGGGCTCTGCTCGCAGGGAACAGGGACGGGAGGAGAGGGAACGGCCTCGGGCTGGGCCAGGGGAGGCTCGGGTTGGACAGCAGCAGGAATTTCTGCATGGAAAGGGTGCTCAGGCCTTGGAACTGCCCCGGGAGGTTTGGAGTGCCCATCCCTGGAGGTGCCCAAGGAAGGGCTGGAGGTGGCACTGAGTGCTCTGGGCTGGGGACAAGGTGGCGATGGGGCACAGCTTGGACTCGGTGGGCTTGGAGGTCTTTTCCAACCTAACTGGTTCTGGCATTCTGTGAATACCTGGAGGCCTGGCCTTTATCCAGTGGTGCTCCTCTGGCCGAGGTGCCAGGGACAATCTGGTGGTTTAGTGGTGTCGGGAACCATGAGAGGTGGTCCCCATCTAGCAGAGTGCCCAGTTGAATGTTGATGGCATGGCAAACGTTGTATTCAGTAGGGAAAATAAAGGTGGAAAACTTGTTCCCTGCCCCAGCTGGCTGCTGTGGCCATTTCCAGGAGCTTCCTTGCTCTTCCAAGCAGGACTCCGTAGTGAACTTTATTCGGAGTGAGAAGAAATTAATCTTCTTGAGATGAGAATGGACAGAGATTGCTTTCCATGGGCATGGTCAGAATCTGGCTCACTTGATGAGTGTTTAACAACTGGTTTAGTTTTCAAACCCCACCAAAAGGTGCTTGAAGTTCAGTGGCCACAGGAGTCGTGGAGCACCAATGGCTTTTCTTTGCATGAAAGGAACCGCGCGCAAGGGAAATCGTTAATTATCACAGCACTCATTTTTATGGCTAACGATTTGGGTTGTTCTGAGCGGCAGTAGGAACTGTCTGTGGGTGCGTGGGTGGAGAACAGATAGTTAGGAGATGCTATAATTTGTATTCCTGCTTTTGCTTGGCCGGGTCTGTCATGGAGCTGCCCTGCTCTGTCTCCTGTGCTGCGCTGGGGTTTGTAAAACAAGAAATTCCAAGGAGTTGGTCACCTGGTCACAGCCACGGGGACTGGGATCATGGAAGGTGTTTGCCCGTTTATAGAGCTGGGAAGCTGTGTCTGCTTGGCCTCCTGTGGATGATCTGCAGCGTCACAGATCTCAGCTGTGAGCTGGATCCCACTGTCCCCCCCACTCCCAGGCAGCTCTGCAGGGCTGTGGGCATTTTTTTCCACGTGGTTTCAGTGTTTGCGAAGATGCTCTGCACCTGTTCTTTCACTCTGCACCCTCCTGTGCCTCAGAGCTGCCTTCAGCTCCTCCCGCCACCAATTCCTGCAGTCCCTGTCCCCCCGAGCACAGCCCACCTGTGGCAGCCATCCCTGGCCCCCTCTGCTGCTAAAGAAGAGCAAAATGAGACACGTGGCTCCTCCCTGCTCTCCTGGGTGTTTATAGAATCCACCGAGGCTGGAAAGAGCTCCAAGAATACCACGGAAATGTCCTCTGTGGGCTGGGCAGCCCCACTGCCACTTGGGGACTGCAGCCTTTGTGCCCTCACTGAAGGGACATCCACAAATTAGGGGGGGGAAAGAGCTTTTCTGCCCAATACCTTCCACGTTTATTCGCAGGCATGGCTGGTTTGTGTATAAGCAGTTGAGCAGTTGTCAGGGTGGGCTTCTGCAGCCTCGGGAGGAAAGGAAAAAGCCTTGGAGAGGGTGAAACGCAGCCCTCCACCCCAGCTCCATGTGTGACTAATGCTAAAAATAATTCCGGTGTTGCTATAGAAACTTGCAGGGTTGCTACGTGTGAACCTGGAGAGAATTGTACCCTCCTCAGAACATTGTTTTTCCCTTCTCCTCAGCTGCGCTCACCCCAGACAGGACGAGCACAGCCTTGCTGGGTTGCCACAGCTTTTTTCTGTTGTGCCAGAGGATGGGTGGAAGGTCATTATTTTATCTACTTCCATCTGTCCACTTCTGTTCCTTCCAGCTCCTTCTGACACAGATTTTTGAGTCCATGGACGCATCCCATCTCCTGCTCCTTCCTTAGCTCTGGTGAGGAGCAGGTCCCCCTCCTGCTCTTCCACCTCCTCAGCCCTCTGCCAGGTTTTCCCTGCTTTCCAACTGTGTGGAGGAAAAGGATCTGTTGTGAGCTTCCTTCAGGCCTGGGGGTGAAAATTGCTTTTTTATTCCTTACCTTTATGACAGCGCCCCAGGCTGCCGTCCCCACCTTCCTGTCCCTCCCAGCTTCGGTAGCTCCTGTGCAGGAGGCTGAGGTTTTCCAAGCTTTTTTGGAAGAAACCAATCAGGGGATCAGTTCATGTTTTTCCAGCCTGGAATGACAAATGCTGGAAACTTCCACTCAGTTGGGAAAAGGAGCTGGGATTAACCCAGTGACTGAATGACCACAGCCCCCGAAGGACAGTCTGGCTCCTTCACAAATTATCCTCCAAGGCAGAGAGAAGTTTCCCCCTCAGTGCTGCCATGGCTTTTTCTCAGCTTCATTGAGCGCTGTGGCTGGGAATTTGGGAAAGAGCAGCGACCTCCTGTCTCTGCTCCAGATTTATGGCTTGTCCCAAACATGAGGTGGAGCTGAGCCCTTGTGGTCACATTCAGTGTCATGACAGTGTCTCGCAGCAGTGACCTGGGGATGATGCAGAGGAAAGCAGAGGGAGAAGAATTTTTGTTTCCCAGAAGAAGAAAAAAAAAAATCTTCTTTTAAAATCCTTTTCAAGTTTGTTGCTTTGAAAGCCTCTTTCTTGCCCTGGGAATTTTAAAAGGATTTTAGGATTTTTTTGCCTCACACCTGAGGGTTTGCATCCCTCTGGCATTGATGCAAGTCAAGTCCTGGAGGTGATCCACAGCAGCAGAGGGTCTGGAGGCCTTCCAGTCCTACCCCTGCTCAAATGCAGTTGTTCCCTGCTGACATCCACAACCCACTTCTCCATAAACCAGGCTTTTGGGGCTGGTTCATACTGGAAAAAGCATTTCAGCCCTTGCCTTTCTGATGCTGGAGAGGCAAAAAGGGCCTGCTCTCAGCCAGGCTAGCAAGGGCTGCTTTTTCTGCCTTATTTTTCAGCTCCCCCACCAGCACCCGGACTTGAGAGCGTGCCAGAGAAGGGTTAAGAATAGAAAGACAGATGAAGCAAGCTTCTGGGAACTTCCCCTGTCACTGAGGCACAGGAACATGTGTTATTCCCTGCCCCTTTGGCAAACACGGCCGGCATGACTCTCCCCACCTACACACGTTTGCCAGCTGGTCTTCTTTCTGTCTGTCTTTCAGCATCTCGAGCTGGTGGAACCTGCCCTGCAGCCTCTGCACCAAATCCTTCTCCTGGCTCGCTGCCACCTCCTTCCCCACCTTTCTGTAGGGGGAGAGGGTCTTTCCCTCCTCGGGGAAAGATCCCACGTGCCGAGGGGACAGGTTGTGTCCCGTCCCATCGCTGTGTCGGGTCATACACAGCATCTTTTGTTCAAAACTTGGCAGCCCGGCACTGCTTGCGATCAGAGGAGTTCTGCTGTTGAACCATCAAATAGTTTGGTTAAATATCAAGCTGTGATCCGGCTTGTCCAAACATCATCGAGGCTGGATGGCCTCTTGTTTGGGATGTGGCTGATGAACCAGAATCCAAAGATCTAACGTGTTTTGTGGTTTTTAATGTGACTGTTGGACTTGAGCTTCCTTCTTCGGAACTGATTAAAAATAGGATCCATGCTTAGGTCAAGCAGGTTTGGATAAAGAAGGATCAGCCCAGACGTATGAATTGGCCTTAAACTGAATTTCTTGAGAAATCTGAATAAAAAAAGCCCAACAAACAACGTTGGCTTTTCTCAAAGTTGTTTCCATTTTCATAACCATGTCCAATTTGTGATGTCAACCTCCTGACAGACACTGTCCTTTGGGAATTCCAGTCTGGCTCAAAGTAGGAGCTAAATCGCAAGGAATTTATTCACAAGATTTATGGCCAGTGGTACGGATGCCAAGGATTTCATTGCAGAAGTATCTGACACTTCTGTGCCTTGCTTTTTGAATATGCACAGTAATTAATACACCAACACAAGTTAATTAGGGACTGAAGAGGCAAGGATGTCTCTGAACTCCTTTCCTTGGCTGAAGTTACGATACCCAAGTCCTGACTTAGTCTTTTAAGCTGGATATTTTCATCTGGTTGGAGTATTGGGAACTGGAGTAGTAACTTGAGCCCTCCCTATTCCTCCTGTGGACTTCTGGAGGAAACCCAAAAGGTACAGAGCTGGAGTTCCTTCAAAGGACTCTGGACCAGAGTGTCCTAAAAGTAGGATGGAAAACTCCATGAGAACCAGCTCTCTCGTGGTATCCCAATGTTTGGTATCCTCATCCCATGTAAATATAAATAAGCCCTTCCAGAAATCTTGATTCATATTCAATTCCAAAAGTGGCCCCAGGCCAATGTTTCTTTAGGACAATTCCTACTGAAACCCTCCCAGCTTTAGTGCTCACCAGCTACCAGAGCATCAATCTTGGCCTCTCCAGCGCAGGTAATGAGTTTGGCAAGGGGGACACCGCTGCTGTGTCACCCCAGCAGTGAGTTTCAAAGGGAGGAAGGAGTGTTTTGATCTGCAGGAACGGGGCTTCCTTTCCAACAGAGCCCCGTGCTCCATCCCTATTTCCTGTGGGTAATTCGTGTGTGTGCTCTCCCTGCCTCCATTTTCCACTAGCAGTTTGGATGTACTCACACACTGCTCCTATCATGCTTCATCAGTCTCCTTTTAATTAGGTGGTAACATCATCAGGGGAAGAACATTTAGCACATAAGGCAGCTCCAGTACATTTAATGAATAATAACAAGTGCGCTTTCTCAATTATTTTTTTTTTTTCATTCTCTTACAAAATAACGTGTTGGTGGCTTGTTCAGCAACCTGCCCCACGCTCTGCCCCAGGGACGGGGGTCTGAGGAGGCTTAGCCCCTGCAGGTTGTGTTGAAGGCTTGGGATAGACCCTCTGGCAGGATGGGAATGCTCATGTGGGGTAACACCACTTCTCTGTGGGAATGAAGAGAATCAGAATGGTTTGGGTTGGAAGGAACCTTAAAAAGATCTCATTCCAGCCCCCTGCCATGGCCAGGGACATCTTCCACTAGACCAGGTTGCTCAGAGTCCTGTTCAACCTGGCCTGGGACCCTTCCGGGGATGGGAACAACTTTGGGTAACCAGTTCCAGTACCTCAGCCCCCTCACAGTAATTAATTTCTTCCTAATATCCAATCTAAACCCTCTCTCTGGCAGTGTGAAGGCATTCCCCCTTGTCCTGTCGCTCCATCCCTTGTAAAAAGTCTCTCTCCATCTTTCTTGTAGGTTTCCTTCAGTTCCCATCCCTTGTAGGTCACAATTATGTCCCCCCTAAGCTTCCCTTCCCTCCTCCAGGCTGAACATTCCAAATTCCTTAGCTTTTCCTCACAGAGGAAGTGTTCCATCCCTGTAATCATCCTGGTGGAGTCCAACAGCTCCACGTAACTCCCGTGTCAGGGAAAAGGGGATTTCTTCTCACAGCGAGGTGCTCTTGTGAACTGTAGGCAGCTCGATGTGACAGTCACAAGTCGGGGCTGGGATATCTCAGCGGGGTTTCTTGTGTCTCCTGGCATTGGGTTGTTCATTTTGCTTGGGCTGCCCTATTTCCTCTTGTCTCAATTACCATCCAGAAAAAAAAAAAAAAAAGGGAGCTCAGGGATGCTCAGCTTCTCCTGCAGAGCTCTTTGAGATCTGTGGAAGAAAGCTGTCATATCTTGGGAAATAGTCGCATTAAAGTGGTAATTCTTGGTGTTTAAACAGGATCTGATGACAGATGGGATTAAATGCAAAGCAGCTTGTTATGAGGTTTTAATAACTGTGACAGACCTGGGGAAAGTGGTGTGGGGGGTGTGAGTGATCCAGAGAAGGCACAAGCACATGATGCAGGATGACAGCTGATGGCATTGCCCAGGAGGGAGGAAGGATTATGCTGCAAGAAATTTGTGTGAGTGTTTTGGGGAGAAGGGAAGAGGAAGGGAAAAAAAACCAACAACCCAAACAGAGGAAAACTCCACGTTCCCACTGTTCTGCCACGTAACAGAGCTGCTCACGACAGCACAGCAGTGAGTGCCAGGTAACGTGGCCTCTAAATATAGGGGGGGAAATATGTCAGTGTTAGTGTCAGGTTGGGAATTAAGGGAAGAATAGGCTCTCCTTCCTGTCAGAGCTGGGGACCGCAGGATTTGCAGGCTGCAAACCAAAGAGGACGTTCTCTCCTTCGTGTGTCTTCGCTCGTGCCCACTCTGTCTTGCAGTGTCTCCCTGAGGGCGAGGCCAGGATGTCCCTGGGAGCTGAAAATCCGGGCTTTGTGCTCTGTGGGGAGCAGAGTTGGGGCTGTGCCCTTGCAAAGACTCTGCCGTGCAGTAGGGAGGGATGTGGAGGATGCACCTGGCTGGTGCTGCCCAGGAAGGGTCTCCCGGGGGTGGAGGTGTTGCTTTGCTGGTTCGGAGGGATCCCCCTGAGCTCTGTGATCTGCTCAGAAAGAGAAATCACAGCACCCTTCATAGAATCCCAGAATAATTTAGGCTGGAAAAGACCTCCCAGCCCACCGAGTCCCACCTGTGCCCCATCCCCACCTTGTCCCCAGCCCAGAGCACTCAGTGCCACCTCCAGCCCTTCCTTGGGCACCTCCAGGGATGGGCACTCCAAACCTCCCTGGGCAGTTCCAAGGCCTGAGCACCCTTTCCATGCAGAAATTCCTGCTGGTGTCCAACCTGAGCCTCCCCTGGCCCAGCCTGAGGCCGTTCCCTCTTTTCCTGTCAAACTAAATCTCGCTGTGATGAACTCAATGCCATCAGTAACCCTTGTTTGGGCCCAGTGCCATTAATAACCACAGAAAAACTCGATATAGTTTTCCACTGGGCTTCTTGTGCATGTCAGGATTTTGTCTCAAATCACAGCAGCTTGTGCTTTAAGGAGCTGGGATTTACAATGGCCCAGCACTGAAAATGAGTCTGTGACTGAGTGTGTCTTGATCTATGAACTTTTTGCCCTTTTGCAGCTGCCTCAAGGTGCAGCCTCAGTGCTTGTGCCACCCCAGTCTTGGAACTGGTCTGAGCTAGAGACACCCCAAACCCACCTGAGGCACTTTGCAGGGGGCTCACGGGTTCCTCCTGTGACGCAGGGCAGAAAACAGCTGCCTCTGCTTTTAACTTTGAGATTCACCCAAGCAACAGCTCCCATTTTGTAGCCTGCATCCTTTCTGTAGGAACATCCAAGATGGGCCCCGTGGTTCCCATGAGCTGCTCCCGTGTGCCAAGAGAAGAGGCGGCTCCTCAGCTGGGTCCCACTTGCATCCTGCTGCTTCAGGAAAGGGGATTGAGTGAAAATGGAGATCTGGAGCTGCCCAATTTTAGCAGTTCTGGAGTCCTGAGAGCTGGGGAGCTTCAATGACTGAGCACAGCAGGAAGTGAGCTGGCTCCAAGCCTCCAAGGCTGCAGGGATCTGTCCTTATATATAGGCTCCTTCTCTGGATATATCTCTGGGTGTAGATATATATTTTACATGCATATATTCCTATATCTCTTTTTAGGTCATTTGAGATACTTCTTAGTCTATGGCAATTCCTAAAAAGAAGTTGTACAGCCTTCAGCCTGCTGTTAAGGAGCAGATGATGTTCTGATGATCATTCCCTTTCCCAGCCAGCTTCCTTTCATCTTCTGGATTTCTTTCATGGGGAATTTTTCCCCTCTCTCATGCTATATTCTGCTGAAGGCAGCAACATGGAACTGGAGGCTCAGTTGATCTTTTTGCTCGTTTCCACCCACAGAAGTCTGTCTTTTTTAACATCCTAAATACCTTGGTAACAAGATCATGGGTCTTGATTTGAAATCAGTCTTTAAAAGATCTTTTTTTCTCCCCTTTCCCTTACCAGATCTGAACACCATCACAGGGGTAAAGACATGCAGCTGCCCACAAAAGACTGAGAGGCTTTCAGGGCCCAGTTTTCCTTTGGTCCCTTTCCTAACAGGGAATTTAATCAGGTTTCTTCTTCCCCTGAGAAAAACTCTGGTAAATCAAAGCACTGGAGTGGAGAAGACTTGGATTTGGCTGTCACTCAGAGCGCAGTGATGCCAGGGTAACTCCTGGCATTACCTTCACGGGATGTTGGAATCACAGAATCATGGAATGGTTTGCATTGGAAGGGACCTTAAAGATCATCTGGATCCCACCCCCTGCCAATGGGGGTTTGCTGAGATCACTGATCCATGGCTGGGCAGGTTTTATGCCACTCTGGGCTCTGCTGGGGCCACCTGAGAGCACCTGGTGTGTCCCCAAATTCCACCTCTCAGCCCAGAACCTCCCTCCCCACAGGCAGAGCTTTGTCCTTGCGGTCAGGATGGGGGCCAGCACAACCTCAGTCCGTTCCCTTGCGCCATGCAGGAGCTCCTGACCATCTCCAGTCTCCACAGCAACGCTTTGCGAACGCCTGGCAGGGAATTAGGGACAAATACGTGTAGGAAAAGGTATTCTTTTGATGGATGAAGGTCTCTCTTATTAGAAAGCAAGTAAAAATAACACAGAGAACAGTCTGCAAGCTGCTCTCTGGATGAAGGTCTGGGTTTTTAGGCTCTCAGCGGAGGATCTGAAGTTGTGTCAGCTTTGCATGGCTGGGGGTGGGATGAGATGAGCTTTAAGGTCCCTTCCAACCCAACCCATTCAGTGATTCTGTGGATGTACAGGTGTTTGTAGGGCTGAAATCTGAACAGCACTGCTCCAGGTCCATGATGGATGGTGATGTTGGAGGGCGCCTGATGTAATTGCAGAGTTTCAAGCAAACCTTTCCAACTGCTTTGCACAGTTGGACAGACCTGTGAACTGAACCAGGAGTTCTTGTGAATAATTCTTGTAATTAAAGTGACATTGGAATTGGAAGGTGGGGTCAGCAGTTTGTGGGGCTGCACAGCCACTCAAACATCCTGTGCAGGGGGTGAGTCAGGGATATCAGTAACATCAGACAAAGATTTGTCTTAGTGAAGGGATTGGGACTGGCCTGAGGTGATCCAGCACAGCTCTCGCCGCCTTGTAAAACCCTCTGGTTCATGAGCACAGTCAGACGTGACTCAGGCCCCGAGGTGATTCCTATCTCTGCCTGCCGTCCCCCAGGTCCCCCCCTGCTTTTGGAAATTGTCAGCAAACTCTGACTTAATGAGCACATAGTCCTTCTGGATGAGGGTGTGGGGGGAACGTTTCTTGCTTTTCCAGATTCTTCCTTCTCTGTCACAGCAGCTGGGAGCTTTCTTTGCCTCAGTGCTTAATCACTGTTCTATCAGACCAAGGAGGGCCTGCTCTGCTGCCCGCCAGAGGAACTCCCAGATATCCACATGGAAATTGGATCCCAGACCCACCCAGTTCTGTGAATTAGACCTCCCCTTCCAATCCCACCCTGCAGGCTGCATTTGGTGTTCTTGAATCCCACATGCATGGATTGACCTCCAACGGCATCCAGGAAAAGAGTGGAAATCCACTGATGCCGGTCCCGCTTTTCATTTTTCATCCTGTTACCAAAACAAAAGGTAATTCCAGCGAGCAGAGCAGCCCTGGGGGTTAATCCCGGTGGAATGGGAGCAGGGTGTGGGCTCCAGCTGGTTTTAGGCTCTGTCCTCAGGAACTGTGAGACTTTGGCAGTGGAAACTTTGGCCTTTCCATCTTTGTTCAGTTGGCGTCCTCATCTCCCAGAGACTTTACGTGACAGGGAGATTTTTAACATTTTTAGCACTCATGGCCGCGAGGCAAACAAACTCAAGGGAAGGAGAAGAACCACACAGGTTGATGGTTATTTTCAATATTCCTTGGAATATTTGCCAGGCCGTTTGCCTGCCCATCCCTATTTCCAGCTAGCAGACCTTGTAGCCAGATGCACAGTCTGGGTAGACGCCTGGAATCAATGGGACAATTAATTTTGCTGAAAGTAATGATGAGTTCTCTTTTGGGGAAGGATATTTCCACAGGATAGCTCATGCTGGGACAAAGCCCACGCAGTTCAGGATTCCTCACTGTTTCCCCCTGGAAAGCTGAAAGGCACTGGCAAACAAAATGCATTTTCGGTTAAGGAAACAGGATGGACAGTTGTCCTGAAAAATCTAAGTTAAAGAAAGTAAGAGGCACCAGAGAGAAGAATGAGTGACCTCACCTGGAGCAGAGCAAGTTCCACATGGTGGAGAGGAAAACCCATTTTCTGAGAGGAGTGTGGCTGGGTATTTTTCAGCTGAAGGATCCCTGAGAGAAGACAGAATTGATTATGTCCACTTGGAGGTGAAACCTAAGATAACCACACTAGAAAAATCATGATGATGTAAAGGTTTTTTCTACTTCCAATTTTTTTTTTCTCCTTATCTGATCTCCACCTGCAGCTGGGAGTTGGCTTGTTTTTATTGTGTTGAAAGATCTGGTTTGCTTGAGATCCTTCCAGTAACATTTGCAGCAAGGTTTCCTTCCAGATTGTTGTCATTAGTTCTCAGACACAGCTGGATCTGGGTGGAAATTCAGCTTTCTACCACAGACATTCTCAGTGACCAAAATGCAGCATTGCTGGAAATTTCTAGGGACGAGGCAAACTAAAGCAGATTTTTCCCAGTCAGGAGGGTGGATATGCCCTAGTGCAGGCTTTGGAGAGGACATCAAAGATCATTTATACCCCCCAGCCAGAACAGAAACTCCCAAACCCTTAGATATTATTGAAAAGGAAGAGGCAGAGAATGTTTTTCAGCTTTAATTTGGGGCCAGCCCAAAGGGATACCCAGGAGAGTGGTAGGGGGCAGGAAATGTCAAGGCAGGGCTTTCCAGCACTGCTGAATCCTTTGCCTTTTGTGGATAATGGTTAGGAGAACATTTTTATTTTCACGGTACATCAGCCATGTGCCCAGAGACAAAACTTAAATGCCACGTCCTTGCCTGAAGGAGTCTCATATTGAGCCGAGTCCTTTTATTTTTTAGAGACACGTGTCTGGTGAGAAACAAATTGCACTGAGGTTTTCTTGCCTCTCACGCAAAGAGTCGTTGTCCGTGAGATGAAACTGGGCCAGCTTGGTGGCATTGTCAGGTTCTCAGGTTCTTCCATCCCTGCAGATGCTGCCCACAGGGCACAGCTGGGCATCTCCCTGGAAATATTAACAGCAGGCTTTGGCAGGGGAGGAGCTCTTCCCCATTCCTGCCCTTGTCTGTGCAGGCACTGCTTGTGTGGGTGGGTTTGGACCTTGGCAGCTGTGGAACCGCATCAGGTGGGCTCTGGGTACAGGTGATAGGACTTTAATTTAACGTTTGGATTGTAGCCACGGGGAAAAGTGAGCAAATTTGCACCCAGGAGTGGACTTACCCTAAAGACTCCAATATCCCGAGGTGAGGGAGGTCTGGAGAATGGGAAAAGAAAGGAGACTCCAGGTTCAAAAGCATCTGCGGGGATGCAAACTCACATGCTTGTTTTTAGTGTGGAATATATTTTATCCAAAATTCCTCATGACACGATACCCTCAACGTCTGCTCCAGGCAACTCTTTTTTCCCAGCAGTCATGGAAAATCTGCTGCTTTGATTCGAGAGCTGTGCTGTGAAAAGGTGGCTGCACACCTGGTGGGGGAGAGTCACTGCTCCCAGTTGCCATTTGTTGGTTTATTTTCCCCCAAGCACAAGCTTTTGTGAGCATTTAAGGCTGAGAGGTTTGGTTTCCTGGTCATTATTTCTCCTAGCACTTGTTCTGCCATGCCTGGCATTTCTGTTGGCTGCCTGCTAGGTAAGGTGTGTATTTTCTATATCCAAGCAGATAAGAGAGTGGGTTTAGATTAGGGATCAGGAAGAAATTGTTCCCTGTGAGGGTGGGCAGGCCCTGGCACAGAGAACCTGTGGCTGCCCCATCCCTGGAAGTGTCCAAGACCAGGTTGGACGGGGCTTGGAGCAGCCTGGGACAGTGGAAGGTGTCCCTGCGCATGGCAGGGGGTGGAATGGGATGAGCTTTAAGCTCCCTTCCAACCCAAACCATTCCATGAAACATTTTTCAGTGCTGGGTGTTTGGGAATGTCCTGGCTGGGGGTTTACCTGCCTCATTCCCACGTCCCTTCTGTGTGCTGGGAACCTGCAGTGCCTGTAGAGAGCAGGACCCCAAGCTCTGAGCTCCTCCTGGAGGTCTGGGGCACAGGCGGTTGCGTGCAGCTGCACATCGATGTCTGCACAAGGCCAGCAATAAATTTCAGGCTCTCGTGTCATTAAATGGTGCAGTTTGGCCTGGGGTTCTGTCCCAGCCTCAACAACTGTTTGTTAATAGTTAAGGAGGGCTTGACAGATTCTTAACTGGTTAATAAATAACTCAGGGAAGAGAAGGGTTCTTGTCTAAATGACGGGTTAGTTTGCTTTATTTTTAATGATGTCCCTTGCGTGTGCCTTGTAAAATTTCTCGAGAGCACAAGTGAGTGACAGGCCAGTGGCACTGAAATCATTTGTTCTCTTTTTTCCTGTGTTCAGCCAAGGCACTGTCATCTTAGTCTCTCACATCCTATGAAATATGGTACAGGATTGAATATGCTGCCATAAATAAAGCTTGAAAAGGCCTGTGCAGTTTGGCCCCAGAGTCTGTCCTCTTGCAAAATCCAGGGTTACGAATTCCAGGTGATGTCATCTCAGGTATGGAATCCTTCCAGCCAGCAGAGATCAGGTTATTTTCCTGAGAGCATTCCTGAGAACTGCTGCCTGTGAATCTGGGATCCAGCAATCGATTTGGCTTCTCCATCTGTCGGAACGGCCCCGGCAGAGAGTGCTCAGTCTCCCATCCCCCTGGATTATTTGGTGAATGTTTCTTTCATCTTAGATCACAGACGGACAAGCATCAGCTCACGAGGTGTCATGTACCAGCTACTGAATTTAGAGCTGCAAGAAGCAGAAAACACAGGCTCTGCTTCTTTAATTAGTTCCTGCATCTGCTTTGTTAGCTGATCAGAAGTCCAAGAGCAGAAGGAGTATTTGGCCCAGGACACTGATAGCCACGCAGTGAGATCATCAACAATTCTTTCCAAGAGGGAAGATTAAGGAGTCCTCCTTCGAGGTCCCGAAATAGATTTCCTGTTGAAAACCCAGATAGTTTCACTTTTTCAGTATCACACGACCACTTCTGGCCGTTCTGTGGAGGGTTGTGGATCTTGGTGGAGCTCCTACCCTCAAGCACATGACTTCCAGTAAACCCTCAGGCTGGAGTTGAGGGATCTCTTGCTGTCTCACAGCTGTGTCCCCCCTGAGCTGCTGATCCCTGCTCTGACCCACCTCCCAAAGGACAAACGTGATCCAAGCATCCAGAGGTTTTGTTTGCTGGTCGATGCAAAGCCTTGAATAATGTAGGGACAGGGTGAGATCAAAGGTTCTCGTTTTAGATCTTAGTTTGGGGAAGGTACTTTGGGGTTTGTCAGCAGTGGCACATGGAAAATTCTCCTTATGAGAGCAGTAAAAGCAGCGTGAAATAAAGATTGTGTGGCATGGGATTTTTGGTAGTGAGTTGGTAGCTCTTCTGTACAGGACTAAAACTCTGCAGCCAGCATGGGTGTTTTTGTAGGAAAACATAAGGAAAACAGATCTGTCTCATGCAGGTAAGGGCAATGCTGTTTTCTGGGAAATACCTGGTTCTCTAGAACCACCAGCTGCTGCTGCCCATGTCAGCCTGCCTGTGGGACGGGGTTACATCCACACTTACTGCTCGGAATGAGAGCAGCCAGCCTGCTCAGCTTAGTACTGAGTTAGGAATAGAATAACTACGTGTGTTTAGTGCTCAGTAAGATAAAATCAAGGTCTGGCGTGGTTGTTTTAACCCTAACAGCGTGCACAGACTGCAGGTTAATTCTAAGGACCAATTCTAAGCTGCAGGAATGCCTCGAGTTCAGAACAGGACTGACAGTTGTGGGTTGTGCCCACATCCTGCCCACCACAGGGTGTGTTTAGGGCTCCCTTTTCCCAGTGCATCCTTTCTATCTTCAGGCTTTGGGTTGGAAAAGTCTCCTTGCTGAGCTGCCCAGGGTCTGCAGTGCAGGTGCTGGGCTCAGGGGGATTTATTTCAAGGGCTGCTGATGATTTCTGGGCACAGGGTCCCTCTGGCACTGGGAGCCCTCGATGGAGTCCCCAGTCCAGCCATGCTCAGCCACCATGAGCTGTCCTGCAGATTGATTGAAAGCACAGATTTATGTCATAAACTCTTTGCTGGAAGCACCACACTGTTCCTGTCCTGTGCCAAGGCTTGACTGTGAGCTTGAGCAGGGGCTTCTTTCTGCAACTGCGCCAGTTTTTTTCTCTGGTTCGCAGGACTCCCAGGCTAATTGTATTGATTCGGATAAGAAAAGGAGGGGTATGAGCACATTTTGGCAGGGCACAAGGGTGGGAATGAGCAGCAGGGGCTGCAGGCACCTAAACCTTGCACTGCTGAGTGCTCTGTGCCCAGGGGTGAGCGCAGAGGGCTGGCAGGGGATGGAGGCTGGGTGATGGCACACACCAGCACTGCCCTGTGTCCCCAGTCCTGGCCTCGTTATCCCAAAAGGGACAAACTGGAGCCAAGTTAAGCCAGGCCTGGAGCAGCAGGGGTGCCACCAGCGATGCCAGAGCAGCACTGCAATTGTCAGGCACGGGGATGTGGCTCTGCCCTTGGCAGCTGTCCCTGCAGTGCTCAGTCATGCGAGGAAAACTGTCCCGGGTGAGCTCTTTTAACTCTCTCCAAGTTCTCCTGATCCTGGGAGGAGGCAAGTGGAGCTGACGGCCCCAGCTTGTAATTAAAGGCATCAGAGATGAGGAGCATGGAAGGCAGTAGTTCCTAATTAGCAGCTGCCTGGGTTAAGTGCCAGTTTTCCCTCTCGGTGACAAGGTGAGGGGACGGCAGAAGGAGGAGGGAAAGGGAGAGAGGGACAGCCGGGTCTGCAGCTCTCCCTGTCCCCGTGAGGAGGGACCTGTGGTGGCTCCCAGCAGCGACTCTCAGCCCATTAATTCCAGGCAGGTTCCAGCCTGAAGGGCACGGCAGGCACAAAGCAAATAACCACATGTCAGGCTTGGTGCCCTTTCCTGGAGCCAGGAGCAGAGGCTGGAGCACATCTTGGTGCCTTTGATTGAACTCAGATCTTCTAGCTGTTGCTGTTTCTCCCCTTGTCCCTCCCCTGCTGTGACTTCATTTGAGGAGAACAAGGGGACTATTCTTGGACACCATCCTCATCCTAGAAATCATAAACCTGGCAGCTGCCCTGGCCCTTTTTCTTGGCCTTGGTCCTATCTGCAATGCTCGTGTCACATCAGAGGAGCCAACACGTGCTCCCAAAGGGTTCTGCTCTCTGCTGGGCACACGAGTGGCCTGTCCTCACTCATCAAGCTGCTCCTTCTGTTTTACCACAGCCCCATGGCCAAAAGCGTCTTTAAAAGGAAATATTTGGAAAATAATGTCAGGCTAGGATCGATCACAGGGAACAACATCAGCACGTGAATAATATGGATGGGAGAACCAGGAGTTCTAAGGGTGGGATTTGAAAGGCTCTCACAGCCCTGAGTTCCGTTTGTATAAAATGACAGCTGCGTGTGGTATTTTTTTTGCTTTGTTTATAATTTTAAGAGCTTTTTTGGTTCACCCCCCCATTATCATTTCCTTAATAGGGATTCTTTCTCCCCACCAGCCCTTTTAAAGATGAAGAATGAGACAAATCCAGGGTGGGCTGGGTGGGCTGCAGGCTGTGTCCTGCTCCAGTGTTTGTCACTGGCCACCTGGGGACAGGGAATAGCCATGGCCTGGCCACACACTGCCCTCTCAGAGGCAAAGCAAAATGAGGTGCTGTCACTTCAGGGCTTCACTTTGTGTCCACCTGGGCACATTCATTGGGAGTTTGTCCTGTTTGGAGAAAAAATAAATGGGTTAATTTTAAAAATTGTTATTTATTTCGCTCCGTCCCAAACCGTGCAAGGAGTGATCCCACAGCACAGCAGCAGCGTGGTGAGAGCAGTGACTTCTCACTCTCACACAGCTGATGGGATGGCAGGGCAAGCACACAGGTGCCAAACCTCAAAGCTGCACAGATTTCCAGCATGGACCCAGTGAAAAGTCTGGTTGGCGTTGCATGGTTCTCCTTAACGTAATTAACTCTGCTCTGAGTCACCTGGAACATCAACAGGCTGACCATTTCCAAGGCAGAAATGATTTTACGACGGTGAAGCCCATGTCAGAGCACGTGAAATGCTGAGGAAAAGCCTTTTCTTTACACAACATTTCAGACTTTTTCACCAAAAGCTTTGTTGTTTTTGTGGAATGGATTTTTTTCCTTGGAGCTGAATGTTTGGACAGAAAACTCACCTCATTTTCTGAATTTTTTCGTCTCAGTGAGGGCTCAGAGAGCAGGGCTGGGTGAAGGAGCATGACCAGCTCCAGCAGAACCACTGGGAAAAGGCAAAGTGTGCAGTGAGCGAGTGGCTCTTTGCTTTAGTGCTTTAGCAAATTCCCTCTCTAAGCCTGGCTTATTCCTGAGACTTTATTTCACTCCAGTCAGCTTAATCCCACACTGACCCCGGGCACAAAATCCACCTGAGTGAGGAGTTCAGTGTGGGCCAGGTTTGGCAGCCCAGTGCTGCCCAGCGAGGAGCTTTGGTTCCTGGGATGAACGTCCTTCCAGTGGGGCTCTCCGAAGGGCTGTGGATCCAGAGCCTCTGAGCAGCAGATCCTGGGGGTGTGGCGGATTTTTGGGATGATGGAGCTTTTGGGAGGATGGGCAGTGTGGGTTTGGGACTGGGGAAGTCTACAAAGCGAAGGGTGGGAGCTCTGTTCCTTTGCACATTCTCCTCCTGCAGCTGGGTTTTTTTTTGGGGGGTGAGGATCTTGGAGGTGTTGTCAGAGCAGAGACAGGGGAGCTGTGTCTGGGTTAATCACCCAGGGAATTCCAGGATCCTTCTCTGTGTTCTCCTACCCTCCTGCAGCCAAGCTGGAGCCCTCTGCAGCCTCTCTGGCACTGGGGACAGATTTGCCTGGAGCTGCTGGGCCAAACCTGGCACTGATGGAGGGGTCACTGCCCCCCATCCATGGAGGAGCTGGTCAAGTGGTCACTGTGGGAATGGCCAATCTCCACAGCACAGGAATGACCCTCCAGCAGTCCCACCCTGATGGGCACCACCAGCACAGAGGGCAGATGGGCCAGGGGGGCTCAGGGGCCTTTGGAAACCACCCCTGCAAGGACACGGGGCAGATTCAAGCTGTCCTTGAGTCACCTTCTCTTGGAGATGTGGGAGGAGGAGGTGCTCCCACACAACCGATGGAGCGCGACCCCGACCAGGGCCTTGTCCTCACTGTCCCAGCCCACCCACGGCTCCAACGAGCACAGCACAGGTGTAAAACCATAATATTTTCCTCTCCAAAGAAAAAAGAAATGTCCTGAAAACATCTCCAGGTATGCTGGAAGGGCCGGTGCCAGAGTAGAGGGAAGGATTTCTCCTGGGGGTGTTTGGCAGCGCGGTGGCACGACGCACTGAGGTGATAATGTGCTCTGAGTCACTTCTCAAACACAGAACTGGCCAAACCAGTGCTCAGGGTATCTCAGTTACCACGGCCTGGCTCACTGAAGAGGGGAAAATGAATGATTTTTTACAAGGAAACATCAGCGCAGTCAAATCCTCCCAGGGAAACTCCCGGCCACGTTCTCTCTGGGGAAGCAAAGAGGAGCCTTTGATGTCCTGGTCACAATTCAGTTCAGCAGCAGCATTTGTGGCTGAGCTGTTCTGCTGATGGTTTTCTTGTAGCTTTTATCACCTGTTTCCACTTGAGCAAACCAGTTCTTGCCTCTGCTGAGCAAACGTTTGGGTGAGGATTTGTGGGAACGGGGGAATCCCAGGAGATGCACTCTGCTGTCGTCGCAGAACGGGGTCGGAAGGGACCCCGGGAGGACACCCGGTCCCACCCCGCTGTTCAGGCAGGGTCCCCCGGAGCAGCTGTGCCCTGTCTGAGCACGGGGAGCCCTGCGCTGACCCACAACAGCCCCAAGGAGCTGCCAGGAGTCTCTGTGCTGGCCCTGCTGCTCAAATTCCAGCTCCAGCCAAGGTCTGGGGAGAGTCCTCTGCGCAGCCCGTTGTTGTTCAGGTCGGGGCACATTCCTGGGAGCAGCACTTGCCCTTTTACAGCTCCTGCCTCGGCTGTGCTTTGCTGCAGCATTTTCCCCAGGGTCTCCCCAGAACAAACCTTTCCTGTGATTAACTGCCCAGTTGGGCTTAAAAGTGATAAAACAACGGGGTCTGAGTTGGGACAGGAGGAAAATAGAGACACATGGAAGGTCTGAGCCACGAGTGTGGCACTCAGTGCTCTGGGCTGGGGACAAGGTGGGGATCGGGCATGGGTTGGTCTTGGAGGGCTTTTCCAGATGATTTTGTGGCTCTCAGGGGGTGCCTCCCTCCCCACCAGGAAAGTTTGAGGCACCTCTGTTCTTCCTAGGTGAGGGAAAAACGCGTGGGTAAAACAGGAAGGATTTCAGTGTTCCTTGTGGGGGTTTTAAAAAGCCTCCTCCATGAAAAAAGAGGCCCTTGGGCTTAGATTTGCAGCAACCCGAGCAGTTATCCAGCTGTGTTTAACATCTCCGGGTTCCTTTCCCGTGCCTGTTGTCTTTTCTGACAGCCCCAGGTGTGTTTGGGTGGTTTATTTTTACTTCCTCCTCTTGATGTAGGTGCCACTGGTTCTTAGACCAGCACATCCCAGCTTGGACAGAATTCCCCCAGGCTTCTGGATAAGCAGCGTGTGCTTATCTGGAAGGAGGGAGAGCAGGGTCAGTGGTGTCTGGGCCAATCCCTCATTTCCAGAAGATCCACATTTAGCTGGTTTTGCCCCTGGAGACCTGTCAAAGTCTGTGTCACATCTGAGGATGCTGATGCACCTGAGCTGGGAAAAAATACAGGGGGAATTAGTGCCAGAGAGGAGCAGGGGGAGGTTGTGTCCAGCTCCCAGACCAGGAACAATCCCATCCCCCTTTGGAAACCACCCCTGCAAGTACACGGGGCAGATTCAAGCTGTCCTTGAGTCACCTTCTCTTGGAGATGTGGGAGGAGGAGGTGCTCCCACACAACCGATGGAGCGCGACCCCGACCGGGGCCTTGTCCTCCCTGTCCCAACCCAACCCCTGATGGTGCCAGGCTGTGTCTGAGGAAGGCTGTGCTCTCTTCTGAGCCCCTGGAAGGTGCTGCCTGGGCTCTGTCTCTCCTCCCAGACCCTCCTGTTGGCTCTGGGGGCTGCTGTGCTGTGCTGTCGTTCCCCGCAGCAGCTCAGTGAGGTGTGAGCAGCTCACACTCCTGCTCTGTGTGGTGTGAGCAGCCCCTTCCCAGCCCCTAATAACTCTCCTGCTCACAGAAAGGCAGGGAGATGGAGCCAAGAGCACCTTTCTGCCCCATGTGACACCACGACAGGGCTGAGGGGCTTGACCCACGTCCCCAGAGCTGCCAGGAGGGCCCAGCTGGTCCTGTCCTTCCATTTTGAGCCTCTTTGTCAAAGGACGGCTCTTTTCATTTTTCCCCTGCTTTTCTTCTTTTGATGCCAATCTCTATTGTTTGAGGAAATTTTTGCTAGGAAACTGGGACTGGGGAAAAGGAAACTCAAAGACAGAGCAGCCAAACCCTTTGCAGGAATCTGCTCTCTTCTGAAGGTTAAAGCTTGTCATTTTTCTGATTTACTGGAAATGATTGGTGTTTCCTTTGTTCTCCTTTGTGGTGGCTGCTCTGATAAGCCCTGAGGGATGCTTTCCTTGGACAGATCTGGAACTACAGCAAAAGAAATGAGGAAAGTAAATCGATGTCCTGTTATTCCCTATCCCTTTTCTTGTAAATCAGGGCTTTTCCTTGTTTCAGAGAAGGACCCAGGAGTCTGTATCTGTAATTTCTGGGGACTTCAAAAGGCTGCAGACCCTGAAGAACCATCCACCCTAGGCTGCTGTGATGGGAGTGTTCTGAATGCACTGTGTGGTCTGACCTTTGGTTTTTTGGAGAGTGGCTTCTGGGACCGACACAGCTCAGAGACGGAGAGGCTTTGGAGCCTGATGTGAAGTTTGCTGGGAGCCCAGAGCCCTTTCCAGACAGAGTTCAACCCTGAGACCTTTCCAGGACCAGGGCAGGAGAGAGCTGCAGCTCCAGGCTGAACAGGACTGCGTGTGGCCCAGAAACACAGAGAGACACTGCAGGTCAAACCCCACTGATAAAGGAATAAATCCTGTTGATTTTAGGAATAAACATCTTCTCCCAGGCTGGGTGAGGATGGTGAGTGCAGAGGGGACTTGGCCAGCCAGGATGCAGAACTCGTGCCATGTGAAGTGGTGCTGCTGCCACTCAGTCCTGTTCTTTCCTGAGGTGGAGCCCTCTCATGCACTGGGAGCTGCTCAAGGGGTGCCATTCCCTGGATGTGCAACAGCAAACCCTGATTATCTGTGCCAGGGTCCCACCTGTGCCAGGGTCCCACCTGTGCCAGGGGCTTCCCTGCCTGGAGCAGGCTGAGGCCCCAGCCCACACATTCCCTCTGAAGCAGGAGGAGACTTCCCCAGGGCCTTCAGTGGGCTGCAGCCACCTCCGTGCCAGCTCTGTGCCACTCTGTGCCAGCCCTGTGCCGCCTCTGTGCCATTTTGTGCCACCTCTGTGCCATTCTGTGCCACCTCTGTGCCACTCTGTGCCCCCTCTGTGCCAGCTCTGTGCCATTCTGTGCCACTCTGTGCCATCTCTGTGCCACTCTGTGTCACTCTGTGCCACCTCTGTGCCACTCTGTGCCACCTCTGTGCCACTCTGTGCCATTCTGTGCCAGCTCTGTGCCAGCTCTGTGCCATTCTGTGCCACTCTGTGCCATTCTGTGCCATTCTGTGCCACTCTGTGCCACCTCTGTGCTTGGTTTCCCGGCACAGAATGCAACAGCCACCAGCCAGCACCTCCCTGGAGTGCTCCGGGGCTGTTTGGATTTTCTGGAGCACTGAGATGTGTGGGGATAACGTGCCATGGAAGCCCCTCCTGAGAAGGCACAGCCTGGGCTGGGCTGTGCTGAGCTGCAGGACAAGCCTGGAGGGTGATGGCACCTGCTGTGGGCAGCTCTGCTTGGAGGGAGGAAGAAAGGGAACCATCCTCTTGGACCAAAATTTGGGGACAGCAGCTGGGTGACCCCATTGTCCAGTCCTCCCACACCCCCACCCACGACTTAGGGCCCTGCTCCTGGCCATGCTGAGGGTTTTTGTGCTGTGCTGCCAGGTTCTTTCAAGCCTGAGGTAGCATGAGGAGCCAGCAGCTGGGCTTGGTGCCACCCTCGTGCCTTCTCCCGCCACCAGCCTGGCTGCAGGGTGACGGCAGTGCCACCAAACTGCTCCAGGTGACCCAAAAACCTGCCCTAGCTGGGTTTGTTTGCGTTTTTTCCAGCTGGCACACAGCTGCCAGCAGCACGGTGGGAGCAGCTGGAAGGAGACACGCGGCAGCACTGTTCATAAAAGTCCGGGTGAAGGATTGAAACACCTGCTGGCACCGGGAGGAATGTTTGCTGTGGCGCGCTAGGAATTGCACCCTGTGGTGCACGGGGCTGCTCACATGCATAATTTCCTCATCATCGCCAGATAAAAAGGCAGGTGATGGACGGGCTGGTGGAAGCCAAGAGCAGAGCGAAGGCAGCAGGCTCAGTCCTTGCCAGGCAGTGGAGATGATGTCTTGCAAAGTGTCCTTAATACCAAGAGGTATCACAAGTATCGTGAGACGTCTCCCCCTCTTTGCTGCACGCAGATCTATAAAAGTTGCTGCTTCCTCTTTTCTTTAAATAAAACACTTCAGTGACAGCGTGCACGGCGAGGATGGGGCCTTTCCTTCAGGAGAGATGTGGGTTTAAAACACACGGAGTGAATTCGTGGTCACAGGAAAATCAATGAGTGGTTTTCTGTTGATTTTATCTCATTTTACCTCGGTGCAGTTCTTACTCTGAGCAAACCCTGGCCAGGCCAGAGGATCCCCTCAGGGAGATGAGATAGAAGAGGTGCACGATGAGGAAAACTTGACTGCCACAACCAAAGGACTTGGAGCCACATTTCTGCTTGCTGCAAGGGGCAAAGAGCTGAACCAGTTGGAAGATAGAGGCATTGAGGGCCCCTTCCATCCTGTGCCCATCAACGCAGTTTTCCTTCAACTGCAGAGCTTCTGCCATGAGCTCTGAGACCTCTGAGCCAACCAGGATGCTCCAGACAGCCCCACACAGCCCAGTTCCAGCTCACCTGCAGGCACATCCCCATCCCTCAGCACATCCAGGGGCATCCCAGATCCAGCCAGGGCGTGTGACACGGCTGAGCTGTCCCAGCATCACCTCCCAGGCAGCCCAGGAAGCTGTGCCCACACTCCACGTCCCTCCCTGGCCAATGTCACCAGCCCTGCTGTGGCTCACCTCCCTCCTCTGGATGTGCTGCCTGGGCACTGAAATGGGAAAACCTATTAAAAAAAACCTGGCAGAAAGGTTTTATAGATATTGTGCTGCTTGGGCAGGCCTTGTTTTCCTCATAAATCTGGGGGAGATGCTTTGGGAAGCTGTTTTCCAGACTCTGCTGGGCCCTTCTCCTGGGAAAACCAGCTGCCAGGAGGGCACACGTTGGAGTTGACTTCAGGAAAGTCAGGTCACTGCTTCCCCTCTTGCCTTGTGCTGCGATGTGCCAGTGCCATCCTTGCTCGTGAGCATCCGAAGCCTGGGATGGGGCTTTTCAAAGGGAAAGGTTGAACGTCATCCCAAATTCTGGTTCTCTGGCACCAAGAAGGACAGGCTTTAAAGTCCTCCTAAATTTTGTAACACCTGAGATGTCTTTGAGCCCAAACCCAGCCTGGGGGTGTAATGAATTCAGCGTTCTGCCTCTGTGAGACAGCTCTGATTCCTGTGGCTCTGTAAACATCCCCAAATCCACGTGGGGCCGGAGCAGTCGTCTCTCAGCTGCCTCTCTCAAAGTGCCTCCCAAAGGAGGGGACCAGTCCTGTATCCCCCTCCAAGTCACAGAGGGAAAAACATTGGGATTCAGATCTCAGCCTTGCATTTGGGGAAAAAAATGGCCAATGCAGGTGCAGCAGGATTTCGTGACTGCAGAGATTTCCCTGCTCGTGACAGCGGGGTTGGAACAAAATGATCTTCAAGGTCCCTTCCAAACCAAGCCATGCCATGATTTATTGGAGTCTCTTTAAAACCCCGTTGCGTGACTCAAGGGTTGTTATCTCCAGTCTGAACTGTTGAGTCTCAAGGGGGTGCTTTGGTTTTTTTAAATAAAAATATCCTGTCTTTATTTAATAGCTGAGATAGAAGGTTCAAGCCAGTATCTCCTGGGAAGACTCTCAAATTGGCAGCTAAAACAGAAATCCCAGTAGATTTTAAGAATTACTGATGCTTTTTAGGAGAATTACTGATATTTATAGAACGTGGACGTACATTAAATGTGGAGACAGTTGTGCAGATGTGGCACATCTTGGCACTTGTTTTATTTTGCTGATAAGGGTGCACAGGAGCAGGAGAGTCATTCCTTGGGACTTTCTGCTTTGTTCCTGCTGCCTCTTCCCTGTGTGGTGTCCTCGCTCAGATCTCCACCTGCCTGTTCCTGCAGCGCCCCTGAGGTCGCTCAGGGCTTCACTCCAGCCCTTGTGCAGAGGTTTAGGATCCCTGGTTAGAGTGATGTAAGGTCACTGGTACAGTGGTTTAGGATCCCTGGTTAGAGTGATGTAAGGTCACTGGCGCAGTGGTTTAGGATCCCTGGTTGCAGTGGTTTAGGATCCCTGGTTACAGTGATTTAGGATCCCTGGTTACGGTGGAACCACCCTTGGGCTTTATGATGTCTCCCCCCAAGCCGCAGCCCCTTTTCCCCACAGTGAGGATGCAGAGGAGAGGCTGGGCTGGAGAGTTGCTGGGTGGCACCGGAGGGCAGGGAAGGACTGAGAACTGCCCCATTCCTGCCCCTCTGCCAGCCCCGCAGGACGGGAACCACGCGAGATCCAACCACACTCAGCTTGGATCCTGCTGTCGCCCGAGGGAGCTCCATCTGCTCCTACAGCCCTTCTGAGAAAGGGTTTTTATTGTTTCCATGGCTTTTGGTGAGCACACGGCCCCGGAGTGGGAAAATCCCAGCTGAGTTTGGTGCTGGGCTGCAGAGAACCAGCCAGGCCCTGCCCTTTAGGTGGCTCTCGGGGGATAATTTGCTTTTCATTGCACACCAGCACGTCTACACTGAGCCTTTGGGTCAAAAGGTCCAACCTGAAGCCTCTTGCAGGGTTTTTTTTTTTAATTAAAGCAGCTACTCCGATTTTTTTTTTCATGGCAGGAAAGCCAGCAAATCTCTAGGCTACCTGCTAGAGAAGAAAAACCAGGCACCATATGCAATGTAGCTCTCGCTCTATCTCAAAAATGCCGAACTCTGGGAGAGATTTCGTCCCACCAAACGCCCACTGAGCACATTTTTTAAATCTGGTTTCTCAGCCTTGCAGGAAAGGAGAAGCAAAATCTTCTTGCCTGCTGGAACTGGGCCCCGTTTCATGAAATTAAATGGCTAAGGAGTGGGGGGGAAATATATCCAAGGCAAAGATGCTATTCTCAACAAAGGAAACAGTATATGCAACAGCTTCTGCAGCATTCCTGCAACATGATGTCTTTCCCTGCAGAGTCTCAGTCAGGAATTGATTGTCTGAGCAGAGAATTGCTCGATTCAGAAAGGCTTAAGGCACACTTCATGAACTGTTTGCTAAAAGGATGAATAGATGGGCATGTGTGTATATAAATCTGTAAATCATGTCTTGTTCTGCCCCGAGGAGCACAGCTGAGGTTGGATTCTTTGCCACTCGGTTCCGTGTTCTCAGGGCTGGGGATAGAGGCAGCAGTGTCCCGCACACGGGGTCAGGATTCGATGCCACAGCTCCGGAAGGACAATCCGTGGGCAAGAGGAGGTGGCATTTGTGTGAGAGCCTCAGCTCCTGCTGCTCTGATGGGTTCTCAGTTAAGGGGAAGGCTGGTGAGTCTCTCTCATTTGGGTTCCCTTTTATCCCAATTTTTTTCCCAGCGGATGCATGGACTGTGATCTGAGCTCCTGGGGAGTTTGGTGGCACCACTGCTGTGAGCTGTCACTGCCCACCCCAGCCCTTGCACTGCCGTGCCCATTGCTGCCCTTCTGCTCAGGCATGCTCTGCTCTTTGGGCGGATTTGGCTGAATTTTGGTGAATTTTGCCCCTCTGGAGGGTTCTGGAGGAGGCATGGGGGCTGGCACCAACCTCAGAGCTGGGAGAGGCGCTGCCGAAGGGCCCTGCAGGAACCTGTGCTGTGCCCAGGGGTCCCCTGGGAGATGCTGAGCAGGGAGGGGAGGGTTCAGGAGCCAGGTGATGTGGGGCACTGCCACACGTGTCCCTCAGGGAGCCCTCCTGCTCCCCAACTGGCCTTGGGGCAGTACTGGGGTGCCAGCAGGAACGATGCTCTGCGTGTCCCCCTCCTCGGCGCAAGCCAGAGGAGCCCACAGCAGGAACAAACCCGAACCCCTCGGCCAAGGACCCGTCTTCTGTCAGCTGAGGCTGGGCCAGGGGGGAAATCTCTTCTAGGAAAACCCCCAGAGAAAAGCTGTGAGACCACACAGGAATCCCTGCAGCGCCCGTGGGAGCAAATGTGAACCCACAGCCGAGGCTGAGGCACATCCTGAGCCTCTCGTGCTGGTCTGGGTCCTCTCCATAAATCCTGTGGGTGTCCCAGGCAGAGATCACAGTGACTCTGTGTCCCTGGCTCACCCCATGTGCGTTTTTCCTCTGAGATGACATGCTGGGGACAGTCCCTGTGTGGCCCTGGCACGGCAGGTCCGGCTGAGCAGAGCTGCAGGGTTTTGGGGGGCTGTGCTCTGCCCCTGGCCCGTGAAATCTGTCCCCCAGCCCCTCAGGCGATGGCTTTGAGCCTGGATTGCTGCACAGGAGCACAGGCATCCCCTGGGCACTGAGCTTCTTGCTTATAAATTAACTACAAGTCACCAAGGGTCAGCTCCCTTTTGCTCTATTATGCGCGAAAAGTTCGGGAAGGTCGAGCAAGAAGTGAAAAATGGTTTTTTCCTTGATAGTTTTCTGCCCTGTGGAGTAGCCCTGTGCCCTCTCTTACTGTTTCATTTCATGATAATAACTCCTGAGTAGAGATTTGAGAAATTGGTCCCATTTTTAGAAGGTGACAGAGTCAGTAAATGCAGGATTTGTCTTGTTTTGGTTTGTTTTGGTTTTCCCATGAGCTCCTAAGATGTAAAAGATTATCAACTGCTGCATTGAAAAGTGGCCCTTCAGTCATTGCCCTGCCTGGGGAAATCAGTAACAGGTGAGAGAGCTCGAAGCAGGGGCAGAGGAGCTCCTCTCTTTGTGTTTCTCACTTGTCATCTGCTCCCCAAAGAGCTCCCAGAGGTCAAACAACTCTGTCTGCCTGCCTTGTCTGTCACTGAGACCTCTCCTGCTTCCCTGGGAAAAAGCTGGGCTTCAGGAAAGGCCGTTCATCTCCCCCAGATGCCTCCCAATTCTGACAGATTCGCCTTGGCTGCTTTTCACAGAGCTCAGGAGAAACCCTCCTGCCAGCAAATGTGGAGGGGTTGGGTTTTTGTGGTTTTTTTTTTTTCCCTCATTTCTTCCGCAGAATTTTCTTCTTCCTTCTGGGGAGGATTTCTCAGTCTCCCAAAATTCGTCAGGTGGTATTTGTGTCTCATGAAATGCATCCTCCTCGCCTGTGGAAACGCTGCTCCCTGCTCATCCCAGAGCAGGGGCTGTGGGAATGGTGCAAAGGCAGATGCCAGGGATTCAGGGCTGGGATGGATTTGGAAATGGGCACCAGCTCTCCGGCCTGCCCGGTGACCCTTGGCTAAATATGGGTCAGTTTATATTTCCCAGCAGAGGGACTGGAGAGCTTGGGGGGGGTCAGGGGTAACCCTCGCAGACGTTGCACTCTGGCTTTGTTTGTTTGCGTGTCCAGAGCACGCTCTGATCCCAAACTTTTCCGCTCCGGGTAGATTGATTCCGGAATTTCAGTCCAGCCTGAAGTGGACAAGTGTCCCCAGCCCCTGATTCACACGCACTTCCCCTTCCCCCGTGGGGGCTGCTCGTCACCAGGTGGACGCTGGGAGCCTCCCCAGGGAGAAGGGGAAGGGGAGAGGAGTTTCCCCACGGGTTTTATTTATTTATTTTATCAATATTTGTCAGAAACGATGCTGGTTTTCCGAAGAGTCCCAGTTTGCAGATCTCCAGGTTTCCCGTTAGGAATTCCTATCCACCACTGGAAAATCCTGATCCCCAGTTGGCTTGGGATTGGCATCCAGCACCCAGAGGGTGTACCCAGCACTTCCCAAGATCAGCCTGTTGCACTGGAGAGTCCTTCTGCTTTCCTTCCCTCCCTGAAATAATAATTTGCATTTATGTAACATTCCTAAAACCTCCTGAGTGAGCATTAGCTGACCCTGCTGAAGACACAGGCGTGTTCCTGCTCTGCAGATGAAGGAAGGAGGGCAGGAAGGAGGAGGGTAACAAATTTGTGAAGGTCACGCAGCAAAGCAGGAGCAGAGCTCGGACTGCAATTCCCTCCTGCTCCTTCCCTCCCGCTCCAGGCACTGGCACACAGCACCGAGAGTCCAAATTAAGAGATTATAATGCATAATCCACACTGGTGTGCCAAGAATTCTCTAAATCATATTACACTGTCACATAAAACGATGACTCATTTGGTAACACAGCCCACAACCAGTTCCTTTATGTTAAAATTACGTGGACAAGACTGGATTTAAAAAGAAAAAGGAGAGCTTGTTGTGTGTGTAGTGAATGCTGAGTTATAGATGCCTCCATGGATGTTATTTTGGCTGATGCTGAAGGAGAATTTGTGAGATCGTTTGTTGACGGTGGTGCTCGGGAGATGCTGACATTCCACTCACAACAATAGGAACTGCCTCTGTTTGTTTCTAAATTGGAAATTCTTCCTTCCATGGGCCCAGCCCACCCTCCGCCCCCGCCGAGGAAAGGCCATCGTCTGGGGCTGCCAGGGGAGCACCTCCCAGCAGGGCTGGAGCTTCTGGGCTGCAGGGATGGCCCTTGTTTTGTCACGGGCAGGAGCCCCTCTCCTCCCCACGCCCATGGGAAGGGTGGAGAGAAAGCACCCCTGTTTGTCTGCAGCCTGAATTCCGCAGCAGAACCGGCCCGGCCGCGCTTTGCCCAGGAAAAGGCGCTGTCACCAAACCTCCCTCTTGCTGCCTCCGCTCTCCTCGCTCCTCCCTGAGCATCATCCTCGCTGCCACCCCGGCTCCTGCCCTTCCTGGCGGCCTCTGCTGCTGTTTGGGGACGGTCATTATCCTGCCCAAAGCCGCTTGGGACGCGGCTGGTGCGAGCGACCCTGAGCTGTTTTTGCTGCGCTGTGGTTTCACCATTTCCTTTTCCTCTCCCTGCCTGGGCTTTTAATTCCTGCAGCTGAGGAATCTGTGGCCAAATCCCTTTCTGCCAGGAGTGCCCACTTGTTCCTCAGCTCAGAGCTGCTCTGCTGTCTCGTCAGAGATGGCTTCTCCACCCCTGCGTGGCTGGCACACATCACAGAGAACTCCGTCAGGGCAGGGGCTCGCTGCTCCTTTGGAAGTTTGACCACAGGATCCATCCATCCCTGCAGGCTTCCCTTCCCTGTCTGCACCACATCCCACGGGTCACCTCTGGCCCAGCACCGCTCTGCCCTGTATTCCAGAAAGTGTGGTTCAATCTCCTAGCTTTGGGTAAATGAGCCAAATCTCCCGCAGGCACCGAGGGCAAGGATCAGGAAACAGCTTCGATCTCTGCGTGGTCAAGGCCGGTTCAAGAAGCTCTTTGCAAGATTTTCCTACTGTTGTGCTGGAAGCTCCTGCTTCCCTTCGCTTCTTAGAGGGGGGAAAAAAAGTCAGAACCAGTTTGTGAGCGTGACCTGTGGAGACCCTGAGCATCCTGTGCTGGGCAGGGAAGGAATTGCTTTCAGCACTCGGGAGGTGTGGGTGGCAGGAGGGCTCTGTGTGGTGCCAGAGGATGCTCTGTGCACGCATCCCTCCTAAACAAACACCTCTTTAAATGTGTATGATGGGAATCCAGGGAATGGCTTTTTTTTTTTTCCTCTCCACTCGTCTCCAAGTAGGAGAGAGGCTTATTAGTACTCTCCTTCCATAGGCAAGATGCGGAGGCTGGGAAGCTGTGAGACGAGTTACATTTGCTTTTATCAGGCAAATCTGCTCTCTCCTGGACAGTCCCTTCAGCCAGGAGGAGGAGAGAGAAAGCACAAGGTGCTGGCAGGAGCTATGGGGAGAAGCACTCAACACCGTCCAGCACAGCCACGGAGAGGAACTGGTGTGGGGAGGAAGGGATTATTTCCGTGCTGGATAAAAAACTGTTGAAGAAAATGTGTAGAATGTCACTGGTGTGCACTCAGAGGAGCTGCAGCCTCGTGCACGTGGTGGTGTTTGCACGTTGGAAGGGCTTTGCGGGCTGGGACAGTCACCTCACGTCTCTTTCCAGGGCATTTTCCATCTGCAGCCTCTGAGAATTCCCGAAGCAGGGGAGGCAAAGGGAGGTTTCAGGGTGAGGTGTGGTGGAAGGAAAAGCGGTTTGGGCAGTCTCAGAGCTCCAGACAGATGGAGCTGGAAGAGAAATAGATGCTCTGAGCATCTCCTCGGATTTAGAGTCACGGAGAAAGGAAAAATCCAGAGCTGAGGGTGCAGGGTGTGAAACGGGAGTGAGAGCTGGCAGCGCCCAGTCCGTGGAGCAGGGTTGGGCACAGCTCTGCCAGCAGCAATCTGGTCTTTGGGGAAGACAGAGAACTCGGGGAGGTCCGCAGGGTTTCAGTGGAGCTCGGCTGTGAACGAGACCAGTTTGAGAGCAGAGGAGCAGGACTCGTGTTTGCTGGGAGGCAGCCGGGAGCAGGGGCAGAGCCAGGGAGGGCGATCCCACCCTGACCTGGGATCTGGGATGGGACGGGGCTCCCCTTAAGGGCAGGAGGGCTCCCTGCCCCACAGACAGACGGATTTCTCAGCGTTTTATCTCGCTGTCGCTGGAAGAGCCGAGTCTGTCATTATTTCCTGCCATCTGCTAGAGACACGAATGGCAGCTGCTCCCAGTGATACCTCACAGCTCCCAGCGGCTTTCAGCCCCCAAAACTCGAGCCCCCGGGGGATTTACAAAGACAATGCAATCCATTTGATGCCGTAAGAAGAGTTGCTCCTCGGGCTGGTAACAATCAGTGGAAATTTAGCTGTTCCTTGGAAGCTATTTGCATCTCTGGGAACATTATATTTATACAAATGTGTTTATATGACTGCTAATATTTCCCTCTTGTGAGAGGCCTGGCCTGTGTGGGCGCTTATAGGAGGGTTTGTGTCGGATCCCTGTCTGTGACAAACCTCAAGTGGAATTCATCACATTTTTGATTCAGAAAGAAATTTGTCTCTCTTCTTTTTTTTTTTTTTGGTCCATATTTTAAAGGCCTGGGTACACACCCTGCACAGTGAGATTTAGGAGTGATTACAGTGAGCTGGGAAGCAGCTGTCTGACATCAGTGGGATACAGAAAGCCTTGCAGAGACTTTTTCCTTTGCATAGTATTATCCTGATCATGCTCCTCTGATCCCACCGAGATGAATTTTTTATGGGGGGCAATAGAAAACGCAGAGGGAGAAGCAACTAAAATGTGTGCAGAAGCAACTAAAATGTGTGCAGCTAAAAGTGTCCAGTCCTGCGAGTTGGATCCAACTCAGTTTTGTGGCTGCTCCAGAGCTCCGCTCCCAAGTTTGCCAGTGGCCAACCTGTGACCTTGGACAAGTCTCCTGGGTCCTTTGTGGCTCGGTTTCATCACTTATGAAATCAGGGTAATGTCACTCACCTTGTCTGCAGAACGGCTTGAGGTCCAGTGATAAAAACTGCTCGGAAGGAGCTTAGGTGATATTACTGTTTTGTATTTATGGGATGCAGATGGCAAAGCAAATGAGACCCGTGTGGGCAGGTCAGGCTGTCCCTGGGTCAGACTGAGGGGGAGAGAGGGAAGGGGATTTCTTCAGAGGAGCAGCCGTGTGCCAGGCATACAGAAGAAACCGCTGAAGTATGTTATCAAGGGTTATCAAAACTTGCTGGGGCGGAAAGAATCTTAAAATGCTGATGAGCTTTCATCTGTGGGGCCTCTGTTGGGCCAGCTGGGCTCCTCTCTGCTTTTCTCCAGGCTGACTTTGCAGTGCCTTTCTGCCCCCGCTCAGTGTCTGCTCCTGGCTCTCTTGTACTCTCCCAGAGCGGTTTCTGGGGAGGGCGAAAATCCTCCTGGCCGAGCCATTTCTCAGGAGCGTTGTTTTGCGTTGTGACAAGAAGGTTATTTCACCAATCTCTCCATTTCTGCAATGCCAAGAAGCAGGAGCATCGGTTGCGTCCTGTGTCCCAAGGATGCGCATTTCCATTTTATTGTCTTCTATTTTTACCTCGTTTTGGGGAGGAGGAAGGGCTGGGACGCCCTTGGGACGGGCGGGGTGTGGCAGGAGGGACAGGGACAGGGCTCGGGAGGCGGCACCCAGCCCGCACATGGCACACGCATGAGCAGCCCCCGGCTGTGCAGAGCCGCCCGCTGCCGCCGGCTTTTGAAGGCGAGTTTAAGCCCTGAAATAACAACTGCCACTCCCCGCCGAGGGAAAGCAGCAGCGATCAGCGAAGCCTCCCATTCCCCGCCGTCTGGTGACACGAGGACTTTCCCCCCTGTGCCGCTAAGGTGACATTGCTGCCTCTCCTGTCGTCCCCGAAGAGGAGCGCTGGGCTCCTGCTGCCCTCTGACAGCTCCTGCAGCAAAGGGGGTGGGAGATCTGTGCTAACCTAAGCAGACAGCAGATGGGTGCGGGCGCTTTTAAGAGCAGCTGCTGGTGTCTCGTTCAATAATCCCATTTTTAACAAATCCGTATGATGGCAAAAAAATTGCTGGAAATTAGGTTTTTCTGTCCTCTCTCATCTCCTGAGCCACACTTGACCTGTTCAACATGATCTAGGGATTAAAGGCTTGTTATTTTAGCTGCTCTATAATAGATCAGAGGCTGATCTCTTGTCAGGCTATTGAGCTACTATTCCTTGGCTCTCCCTCTCTTCCCACTTTTTCTTTGGTGTCCCAGGAAATGTGATAGTCCATATGTGATAGTTCTGCGAAGGGACACGGTGGCTTTTCCCAAAGGTGTCACGAGCCCAAGGTGTTGGCCGCAGCAAATTTTGCAGCTCCCAATTCTCCAGTCTTAAAACTCTGGCAGCTGCCTCAGGGAAGGAAGGCTTGGCACCGTCACTTCTCAGCATCGTCACCCCTCGGGCAGCAGAAGTGTGGCCAGGAGCGGGGGGAGGGAGCCTTGCTCTTCTCCAGCGGGGCTCTAAACGTGTTTTTCTGCCTGAGATGCGAAGGGAAGGCGATGCTGGAGCCGATATTGTCAGTGCTGCTGGCTGCGGGCTGAGGTGTCCTTCGTCACCGTGGTACCGCCGTGCCTCAAACTAATCACGCATCTGCCGCCACAACGCTCCCGCTAATTCCCTCCGCTCCCAGGTGGGGAAGCCGTGTCACCGGGATGCAAAGTGGCTTATCCAAGGTCACCCGCAGGGAAATGGCACCGAGAGGGAAAGAGCTCAGGTTTATCCATGCCAGTGTTCCCCAGTGCAGCCGGAGCCCTTCGGGGAGGTGTTGCTGATGCACAGGTGTGCCTGGGAGATAGATTTTTTGTTTTTTTCCTAGGAGGGAGAGGCAAAAGGTCTGTCGGGGCTCTCTGAGGGCTCCGGGGAAGAGCCGGGCCCGCGTTTGCCCGAAACCCCGGCTGGCAGCTCCTCCGGCAGGTCTCAGAGGGTGCTTCCCGGAGCTCCACACCCCCGGAGGGACACCGGGGCAGAGCGGCACATCCCGGAGAGGCACCGGGGCAGGGGTGAGGGGCACCGGGGCACATCCCGGAGAGGCACCGGGGCAGGGGTGAGGGGCACCGGGGCACATCCCGGAGAGGCACCGGGGCAGGGGTGAGGGACACCGGGGCACATCCCGGAGAGGCAGCGGGGCAGGGGTGAGTGGCACAGCGGCACATCCCGGAGAGGCACCGGGGCAGGGGTGAGGGGCAGAGCGGCACATCCCGGAGGGGCACCGGGGCAGGGGTGAGGGGCACCGGGGCACATCCCGGAGAGGCAGCGGGGCAGGGGTGAGGGACACCGGGGCACATCCCGGAGAGGCAGCGGGGCAGGGGTGAGTGGCACAGCGGCACATCCCGGAGAGGCACCGGGGCAGGGGTGAGGGGCAGAGCGGCACATCCCGGAGGGGCACCGGGGCAGGGGTGAGGGGCACCGNGCTGCGGGCGAGCGGCGGCCGCTGTGCCGCGCCCCCGGTGCGAGGCTCCCCGGGAGAAGCCGAGCGTGCCGGCAATCCCGGGAGAAGCCGGGCGTTTCAGGAATTTTCAAAGCCTGCTCGTTTGCGGCGGTCGCGGCGGGCGGGGATGCTGAGCGCGGGGCACGGCTGCGCCCGCGGGGTGAAGCGGGGCTGATCCCGCAGCTGGAGCGGCGATTCCCAGCCCTCGGACCGACTCCTTGGAGGGGCTTTCTGGTTCATTTCCCTTTCGCGTTGTATTTCTTTTTTAACCCAACTTTTTAATGGGGAGAGACCGCAGTTGTTCCGAGTCGCCGGAAGAAAACTGCAGCGAGGTCCGAAATGTTCGGTGGGCTGCCCTGGGTTTAAAACTGCCTTTTCAGCCAGTTGTGCGCTTACACAAGAGATTTACAGATTCTTTTCCTTCGCAAGTTCGGAACTGTGGGGTTTTCCCCCCCCCTCGGAGATTCTGTGCATAATAGAAGCAGTTGGTCTCTATAGAATCAACAGTGTTGAATTACTGAGCCCTTGCCAGGCTGTATCTTCAGCTACTTTGCTTTTCTTCTCTTTTCTGCTCTTGCAGAGCTCCTGCATTGCATCCTTTGTACTTCAGGCTCCCATAAATAAAAAGGGTATTATTAAACTTATTTAAAGAAGCAGGAGGACCTATTGAACACATACACGTCTCCCTGTAATCAGCCAGGGAGCTGAATATAGAAATAAAGAGAGGAATAGATTTGCATTTGGATGTGCCGTATATTGTCTTTGCTAAGAGAGGGTGCCTGGGACCTTCAGGGCACAAAAGAAAGCTGCTAAGCTTGAGGTTTAGCTATGAAGCAGTGATTAGATTTCTAGTTGCATCTCCTCTCGTTCTCTGTTACATTTAAATGGGACATTAAGTCCTTTCACAATGAGGAAGTTTTGATTTTTTTAAATACTTCACCAGCTGGCAAATAAAGGCATCGTGAGGAGTGCATGACCTTGGAGAAAATATTTTGCGGGTTGGCTTTTCAGCTGGGGGCACATGCAAAAAACCCGGGGTGGGGGGAAAAAAGCCAGGGGAACATCTTCGGGTCAGCAGAGGTTACCTCGGTCAGAGTGGAACTTCCCAAAGGAAAAATATCTGTACCTGCTGGGCCGTGGGATCTCGCTGCGAGCTGTTCCAGAAGGCTGGGAGTTGTACCAGCCCTTCTGCCTGGTGCTAGAACAGTCTCTCCTGAGCAGCCTCCACATGCTCAGCCTTACACACGTGAATTTAAAAAAAGGGATGACATCAGCTGCACCGCAGCTCCGTGATTCAGGACTTCCTCGCGGTGCTTTCAAAAGGAGCCGTTAGAAAGGAAAAGTTTGATGGGGGAAAAACGGAGGCTTGATTTATGGAGACCTCCCAGCTCCAGCGTTTGTTCTGGTGGCCTAGAAAATCTCGGTCGTGTCCCTCCAGGTGGAGGCTGTCTGGGAGGATTGCTCGGCTGGGGATGGTCCATTTGCAAACATTTGTCAAATTGCGCAAGGCAAAGCTATGCAGGACACTTGAACGCCTTTGCTGAGGGCTGGATGATGCTGGAAATGTGTCTTTTCCCCAAATTCAGTTCGCTTTTTACAAGAGTAATGACACTCCAAAGGAGCTGTTAACCTGTGGCTGCAGAGGAGCTTTTGGATGTTTGCAATTTGGAAGTTTATAAACGTCTTTTGTCGGGTTGGACCCCATTCAGCAATTTTTCATATGAAATTGAATTTCAGATGGATTGTTTGTCTTTCATTATCCAAATGGCGTTGTGGAGGGAAGCAGGTTTAGAACTGTTCCTGGAACAGTCCTTTTGAAAATTAGAGAGTTTTTCCGGAAGACTGAATGGTTGGATGAAATCCTATTTATAAACGCGAGGGCTGGTTAGAATTACTCAAAGATTATCAGTCAGAATTAAGTTTTTCCTTTTCTTGGTCCAAAATGCACCTCCTTCTTCACCCTGCAGGCTGAGCAAGGCACTTTCCCTCTCATTTTGACTAACAGAGGAATTGCTCTCTGTCCCTGGATCGAAGAAACTTCTTAATAAAACCCAAACAACCAAACAGAACATCTTCAAACTGAAATTTGCTTACTTGTGTTAAATTGATTCACTGCAGAATCACTTCTGTCACTTTGCTCACCATAAATAACTTAAGGTAGAAAAAGCCTTTTCAATGAAATCAAATGTAGAGGGAATGCAGAGGGACTTGGCTCCCAGAAAGCCAAACAAGCAACAATTCAGGTTTTATATAGAAGCGGCAATGCTCTTCTCAAACGGCGGAATTCAATTTTAAATCCTGTTGAAGACAACTCATTTTTGTCCCTGACTTTGTTCAGATCTTGAACAAACCGTGCTGGTTGCATCTTTTAAATCCTTGCCCAGCCTCATCCGCTTCTCTCCGCATTTCCACAGAGTGATACGAGAGCACACGCTGCCGGTGCCGCAGGAATTTGTGCCGGGAGCTTGGGAACCTCGTGTTTGCCAAGTATCCCCTGGTTAACGCACAGTGGGCCCAGGCTCTGTCAAATTACCAGTGAGGTTCCAGCCAGAGCGGCCCTGAAATGAGTAATGAGGCTGTGGCTAATGAGAGGCAGCTTCTATATTTGAACGGGCTGAGGAGGCATTCGAAGGGAAAAGAGCTGGGATGTGTCAGATACGCTTAACAACAGGCCTGAGGTGCTGCTGGAAGTCGCTCTTATCTGGGTGACAGCTAAATGACACACGGCACGACACGGATGCTGCCTCCGGGATGCTCCGGGAGCGGCGCGGGGCCTCCCGCATCTCCTGGAGGAGGATCTCCCACTGCATCTCCAGCACAGGCCGGGAATTCACGCTCGGATGTCGCTGTTTCCCTGCTGCCCTCGCCTCCCCGCTCGTGGCCCGTGGGCCGGGGTGATCTGCGGGCAGGTGGGGAGGCAGGAGGGAGTTGTTGGCTCTTGAGGCGCGGCGTGTTCTGGCTCCGGCAGGTGCTGAAGTGGCCGTGCGGCGCTGCAGCTGGTGGGCAGCACCTGGGCTGGCCTGCAGAGCGGGCTGGGAGGCTGAGGGCTGCTGGGTCCATGGGATTCGTGGCTCTGTGCCTGGTTTCCTGCAGGGAGTCGCCCTGGAGCTGGGGTGAGAGAGGCAGGAAGCAGCACAAACCACCCCGGCATCGTGGATGGGGCTCCTTCCTCCATGGGACGCATTTCTCCAGGCTGATTGCTCTCTTTGCCACACGCGGGGCTCAGAAGATTGTTAATAAGCAGTGGGAGCAGGAAGATGCCGGGAGCTCAGCGGGGCAGGCTTGGGAGAGGGGAAAATCCCCCTGATCCATGGAAACCCTTCTGAGGAGCAGGGTCTGGGAGGCTGGGACAGCAGCAATGTCCCCGTGGTGGCAGGGTGAAGGTGGACAGCTGCTGGGACAGGCAGGGCGGGCAGGGCTTCCCAGTTGGGATCCAGTTGTTGGTCCTGACCCAAATAGGGGCATTGGTATTTAACAAAGGAGCCAAATTCCCTTTTTAGAATCTGGCTGGGATCTGATTGCTGAGCTTCTCCCACAGCCTTCCTCACAACTGCGAGGAATACCAAGTATGAGTGGCATTTGTGTCTGGTAAACACGAGGGAGAATGGGGCTTGTTCTGGCAGAAGTGACTTCGTTGCAAGAAATTATTTCGTATTCTTAAGGAAGAAGCTTCTAATGATTAACCCGCTCCCAACAAGGCAGAGATCCCAAGTTTAGACCTTCACCAGGCTGGTGCTCCCATCTGCCAGGCGAAACAGGGCCGGCCGGAGGGTCCTGGTTACAGCAGAGCAGCAGGAATTTGCAGCTTGTGGGTAAAAAAATGACATTTCTGTGTGTTCCTTTTCAAAATACCGATTCACTTCTCTTCTAAGAAATGAAGAGCAAAGTCCACACAGCGGGAAAAGATCTCTCGGCCATCTCCAGGGGCTAAAATCTCGCTTCAAGGAGCACTTTTGTTTAGATTTGTTTTCTGGTCCCTCCTCCCTCAGTTGCTAGTGATGCACTGTGGGAGGAGTTCTTGCGATTGTCAGGAGTTCAGTAAATTGTTTGATTTGGCTCCAGTCTGACTTCAAGAAAACTACAAAATACCACTTCAGGTTGTTCTGGTTTGAGTGAAAAAGGTACCTGTTCGGACCAGTTTTTGGTTTGGGTTTGGTTCAGTGCTGATCAACACCGACTGCAGGTGTTAATCCAGCCCTATTTGGCCTGTTTTGCTGCATCCTTTAGGCTGGGAGTTGAGGTTTTGAGAGCCTGTCACAGATTCTGATGGCTCCCCGTGTGACCTTTGAGCAAGTGGCTTTATCACAGAATTGCTTTGAGTGCAAGGAAGGTAGGAAACCCCGGCTCACATGGGGGTACGAGAATTAATTAATTATGAAGCATCTCCAGGAGGAAGGTCATAGAAGTGCAAAAAAAAAAAAAAGAGAGAGATTAATTCGCTGCTTTCTTAGCAGCCTTCTGCTTTTCCACTCTCCAAAAGGAAACCTGTGAAGCTGCCCAGCCTTCAGGTTTAGAGCTGGAACGGGCTGATTGTGTGAGCGAGGACTCTCTTTAAGCACTGTGCGTGCCCCGAAGCGCGCTGCAGCCAGCTGGCACTGTGAGCCCAGCGCTGCCTGTGGCACCTCAGCTCTCGGGGCTGGAGGAACCACCGTGCTCCACTCCGGGCAGGCATCACCTCCCAGGCCGGTGTTACAGGGGGCTGTGTCATGTTCCGTGACCCACGGGCTGGCACACACACGCAGCACAGTGCCGAGTGTGGCATTAGAGCCAGGGCTTCCCCTTGCTCTCCGCTGGGTAGTGCCGGGCAGGTGCCCTCTCTTCTCTTTTATTGTTTATGCTCCAGAGGGGAATTGCTTTGCTCAGAGGTCTGGCAAACAGCATTCCCCCCCCACCCCCGCCTTTTATTTCTATTTATTTCACCTTTATTTCTTCGGATAATTGCGGCAGGCCAGGAGGACCTGTGTTGTCACCATCTCACCCTCCTGTAGATGCCTAAAATCCCACCCCAAAGTCTGTGCGCGTGGGCAAAACCCTCGGGGAGCCCTCCCCGCAGGCAGAGGAAATCGCTGCTTCCCAGCACGTAATCGTTTGACAGCCTATGGAAGTGCTTAAGGATGTTTAAGGTGTTTAACTGCAGGCAGCCGGGTTTGGATGTGCGGGCATTAATGTTTATTTGACAGGGGACGGGTGAGTCACTGCCAGGCTCATGCCGGGTTTCTCTCCCCGTCCCGGCGAGGATCCTCCTCGCACGTCACATTCCCTGGCTTTTTTCAATCAGGAATGCAAATAATGAGCACCTCTGTCCCTTCCTGAGCTCCAGTGGGTTTAGTGGCCGAGCTCCTTGAGCTCTGGAGCTGCGCTTTGGGGCAGTCGGTGTCCTGCTGCGGGGTTTGCCTTGAAAGGCAACATTTCCCTTCTCCTCAGCATCCCGCTGTTTACAGAGCCCATCCGTGCGGCTCGGCAGCTAAATTAGGAGCAGGCTTTCCTAAGGTGGAGCGCGCACGTCACCGTGATGGATGCGGTGGGCTCGGGAGAGAAGCAGGGAAGCGAACTGGCAGCAGCAGGCAGGGGCAGAGCGAGGGAGAGCCCAGGGGCTGCCGGCTGGGGCGGCTCCATGCGCTGTGCGGTGGGACCGGGCTGGGTGGGACTCCCGGAACACGTGCGAGACCCCATCCGAATGTCCCTGCGGGGAAGGTGTGTGCGCCACCTCCTCCATCTCTTCTCTTTGTATTTCCGTGCCTGTGTTTGTCTCCCTCCGCCCGCCCGCAGCAGTTTTTGGGAGCAGTTTGGAGTCCTGCGCCGGGCACAGCAGCCAAACCACGGCGCTGACTCACGGCCGGCACCTTCCCCGCTCCTCCGGAGCTCCTGGCCCGCAGCTGGGGCTGCCTGGCACCCAAGGGCTCCCTCCTCCAGGCTCACCCGGCGGGCAGAGGTGCCCCCAGGCTGCCAGCAGGTGCGGGAGGAGGTGGGAGCCCGAAGGGCTGTGGGGAAGGGCCTGGCTCCGTGTCACATCTCGGGGGAAGTTTCTCTGTCCGCGGCAGCTGGAGGAAGTTTTGCCGCGGGAGGATTTCCATTCTTTGTTCTGCCCTCTCATTCCGGCAGCTTCTCCACCCTTGCCCTCGGTGTCGCCGAGCTGCCGTGTCCTGGAGGGGACAGACCCTGGGCCAGCGGTCCCCGTGGGTTTTTTGGTGCCCTTAGTGAGGTTCTGCCGCTTCTCCGCGTTCCTCCCCATCCCACCTCTTTTCCCCAGAGGCACCAGCAGGGCCAGGCCCTTCCCCAGGATCCCTCGGATAAGATCTGTGTCTATGCGAGGACTTTTTTTGGTGGGGAGGAGATGCTGTTTACGCTGTGTTGTTGCCTAGCCCGATGATGGCTGTGTTTGTTTTCCCCGTGTATGAGGAAAGGAATGAATCACTGGCACTGAGACGTCTGCTTGAAAGCTTCATTTCAGCTCACCTGTGCCAGCTTTTCCCTTCAGACCTGGATGCCCTGCTGTCTCAATTACTGAGCGCCGGAACATGAATTCCTGGTGTCTGAGCAGTTGAAGTGGGGCTTTGGGGAGGAGGGAGGGAGGAGAAAGTGATTTCTTGCTTGTTAATTTGTTTTGCCCTCTGTGTCCAGGGAGATCCCCTCCCCTGCTTTGTGTAAGCAGGGCTTGCTTTCCACCCCAGAGTTTTTTCTCCCTGGGTTCTTTCACACCTCTGGCAATGGAGCAGCTCAGAAATCTCCTGCTGAGAGGATCTGACCCCAATCCTTCCCCTGCTCCAGCAAAACCATGTCTTTTTTTTCTTCCTTTCTGCACCTCTCTGCTGTAAGGAAACCAAACCAGGAGATAAGAAATGATTTCTTGCTTGAATTGCACAGGAAGATTACTTCAAGACAAAACCATCCAACTGCACTCCAAAGCTTTCCCAGTGCAGCTGGGAAATCACGTTTAGGGTTTTTTTTGAAGAGCTGCTGATGCCTTGAAGGGAGAAAGATGGATGGAGTTGTGTTTGTAGGGCTGTTGGCTGCATAGTTGCGTGTAACAGGTTTCATTTTTGAAGTCTGTTGGTTTTGCTGTGGTTTTTTACATGCTAATGATAATTTTGCACTTTAGGAATTCTATTTTAACCATTTTCCTGCGATTGCGCTCCTGATAGGATAATGTCTAATGGTTATGTGGGAGAAATAAATAGACCCATAAAAGCAAAGCTCTGGTTTTTGTTGCCCGTGTGGTAACACAAGGAAGACAGTCAAGAGAGAATTTCCTTGGGCAAAAGTTTTCCATCAGGTTTCCAAATGCCAGGGAATAAAGAGTTTTGATTTTTGCCCTCCTCCATAACTCAAACATTAAATCCTCCAGGCCCTGCCTGGAGAATCCAAAGATAAAAGATAGAATATCCCATTTGGCAGCGCAAATGAAATAATTTCATTCAAGTTTATCTTGCTCTGCTCAGAGATAACCGGCACTGTGGCAGCAGCTTTCCTGAGCCTGTTATCTGCTTCGGTCTCATCGGGACACCGGCTGCTCAGCTTGATGTGTTCTGGAATTTATGGAGTGCAGTTCAAAAGTTATCTCCTTGGGTTGAAAGCATAATTCCTAATGAGGGAAAATTGCTGTTTCTTGGGGTCTTAAACTTGACACGGTTGGTTGGAGCTTTTTTTTTTCCCTGGGAACACAAAGCACTACTTGAGATCTGCCTGGCGTAGTGTGCTGGGAGTGGCTAAAATTCTGTTAGAGGAAGAGCGAAGAGGCTGCAGTGAATTTTGGGGAGAAGACAGGACCAGGAATTTTGTGCTCCCCAGAATGCAGCCAGGCAGGTTAACACGGATGCAAAGCCTTGGTGGAATACAATAAGTAAGAATATTTCTATCACTGGAGGTCTTAAAGAACAAGTTGTTGTTATTTTTCTTTGTTATTCATCAGCTAGGAATGGAATGAGTAGAACTGGACTACCAGGGCTAAAGGTGGGCTTGATAATCCCTGTAGGCTCCTGGTGAAAAGCTGCATCCCCCTGTGACCTCTTCAGGGGCTGTTCTGTGGTGGTCCTTCCCTCAGGACACCAGCAAAAACTCCTGATTTTTTCGTCCTGTGAAGTCAAATGGTTTCCAAGAATGAAAACCGAAAAGATTTACTGGGTGGCTGTTGCTTGGAGATGCAAAGAGCACCTTCCCCTGGCAGGGATCTCAGAATTCCAGGCAGGGAGGTGTCCTCTGCAGGGCACAAGGCAGATCTCCACCCCAGATTTGTGATTTGTGAGCCTTGAACAGCAATGACCGGGGGACTTGGCAGCAGCAGGGCGGCTCCGAGAGCCGATGTGATCGAAGGCAGAGGGTGAGAAGGACAGAAGCGTCGCGAGGCACAATCTCAAGGAAATCCATCTCGGGTAAAGTTTATACAAAGTGATCTCAGCCCCTGTGGCGTGGCTGTAAATAGCCCAGCCTGGAGCAGTGGTTTGTGCCGGGTGCTGCCTGGGGACTGATGATATCCAAGGATTTTGGGAGGGATGGGAAGAGACAGGCACACAGCACCGTGCACAGCCCCACACACGCACGGGGCCCGAGCGCTGCTCGGTGCCCAAAATCCACCTCCCGAGCCCAAGGATCCCTTTTGTTGTTGCAAAGGATGTCAGAGTGGCTCGGGGCAGGCTCTGTCTGATTCCAGGATGCTTCGCCCATCCTCGGTGCTGGGCTGGGGGCCTCGGATGGATGCAGGAAAACTTCTCCCTGCCTTTGTCAGAGATCGGACTCGATAATCTTCGAGATCTTCTCCAGCCTAAACAACTCCGTAATTCTTTCTGCCTCCTGCCTTCAGGCATCTGACAAGTGCTTTATGTAAGACCTTTCAGATCCATGGAACTGTGCAGGAGACGGGGATTTTTTTTTTTTTTTCCGGAATAAGAATTGCTTTCCTCCAAATTAGCTGAGTCTGCTGCTGACGTCACTCGCTGTGCCAGGGCCTGTGAGCGTGCCAGACTCCAGGGTCTGCTCCGAGACATGGCAACCATGGATCTGCTGGCCCCGGGCACCCTGCCTGCTGCCAGAACTTCTGTGTCTAGACAAAGGATGCAGCTCACCTGCAGGCCTCAGCCATCCCCTCTGTTTGTTTTGCTAGTGCACAGTCATTAAGAGATGAATTTATATTAAAGGCTTCCAAGAAATGCCTCTGCAACCCCAATGTTTATGTAAGAGAGACCGAGAAATTCATAATTTATTGAATTTGTGTGTGTTCTGCTTGGGATTATTCATTGGAGGAACATACTAAGTGATTTTTTGTATCCTAGTAACCAACTGTGGTTGCTTTTCCATGAATAATCTTTATAGTTAAACTTGACCAGTCAAATCTGGAAGGGAAAACTCAAATTAAATTTACCAAGGCAAATAATTACAAGGCTCAGATAGCTTTTGCAGGTGAGAGAGAACACATTTTTTCTCCCTCATTTAACTACATAATGATCAGATTGACAGATGCTGTCTGGAGAGTCGGATTTTCCCGAGCAGAACAATGGTGGAAGTTTGACTCGTTATGAACTAAGCTTCAAAGCTTGATTTGTTTAAGATTAATAATTAATGAATTAAAACAATCCTTTTCTCCCTCAATCTGATGGTTTCCAGGGCAGATTATTAATAGCAATGCAGATTATTTCCCTGTTGTGGGGAGCCCAGGGTGGGGGGGTCTCCCATCAGCTCACGAGGACACTCTGATGGTTAATTAATAAAATTATTTGTGAATTATTTATCCCTGCCATGCCAGCACTGTGTGGAACAGCTGGAGTTTATCACTTAGTAGGAGTGTTCACATTTTTCTCCTCCAAAATTTATTTTGATTCAAAACGAGCCCCTTTTCAAAGTTACGTTTTGAGGGATTGTGTTTCTTTCAGAATGCTTTCTCTTGCTCTTAGAAATATTAAAAGCTACTTTGAGAAGCAAAACAAAAATAAGAATTTCCTTTCCAGCTCCCTGGGCAAGCTCCTTGTTTCCCCCACCCTCGTTGAGCGCTCAGCTGACCATCTCTGAGCAGAGAGACATTCCTCCCTGAGAGGTCAACACCACTTCTCCTTTCAAACCAAACTCTTTGCAAAGCATCTTTTTGTATGCATTCCTGTTTAGCCAATGTTTATAGCCCTGTGCTAATTAACTGCACTCCTGTAAATACCCAAGTCTGTGGGCACGCTGGTGGAATCGCTCTCCAAACCACGTCAAGCAGCCCTTCACCACTTGCTCAGATTTTCCTTTCGGATGAAATTGATGGTGTGACCTCGTTACGCAGTCCCAGGAGGGGGGAGAAGCTTTCCCTCTGGGTGTTGGCTGTAATTTCCCCCTCCCTGGTTCGCTCCCTGCCTCCTTGTCTTGGACACATCGAGCAGCCCTGCTCTGCTCATTTGCAGAGGGCTAAAGGTGAGGCAGGGCAGTGCTGAGGATGTTTCTGTGCTCATATTCCTGCATTTCCCCTTTCTGTGCCTATTCCTGCATCCCTTTGGGGTGGTTGGTGCTGAGCATCTCCAGCTGTCCCTCATCACCACAGACTCACACCTTGGGTCTCCGCCCTACCCAGGCAAGGCTCTTCCCAAGCTCTCCCTGTCTTTTGGATAATCCCAGGGTTTACAGTGGTGCTGGGAGCACTGTTAAGAATCCTCAAATTCTGGAGAATTGCTGCTTGAACCTGAATTGCCAGCAGAGCTGTGTCCTTCAGGTTGGGAGCAAATCCTTGCCCCCATCTCCTTGTAGGCCTCATTGTCAATCCCATGAGGAGCAGCTGAGGGAGCTGGGAAGGGGCTGGAGCCCCAGAGTGGCTGAGGGAGCTGGGAAAGGGGCTCAGCCTGGAGCAAAGGAGTCTCAGGGGGACCCTTGTGGCTCTGCACAAGTCCCTGACAGGAGGGGGCAGCCGGGGGGGGTCGGGCTCTGCTCCCAGGGAACAGGGACAGGAGGAGAGGGAACGGCCTCGGGCTGGGCCAGGGGAGGCTCGGGTTGGACAGCAGCAGGAATTTCTGCATGGAAAGGGTGCTCAGGCCTTGGAACTGCCCCGGGAGGTTTGGAGTGCCCATCCCTGGAGGTGCCCAAGGAAGGACTGGAAGTGGCACTGAGTGCTCTGGGCTGGGGACAAGGTGGGGATGGGGCACAGCTGGGACTCGATGGGCTGGGAGAGCTTTTCCAACCAAAATAGTTCTGGGATTCTGTGCTGGTTTTCCTGCAGCTCTGACTGTTGTGATTTGGCATTTCAAAATGCTCCACGGGCAGTGAAACCCGTAACACTCAGTGTCTGACGGATTTGGGACCGGGGAAATCCCTGGTGTGGCTCTGTTTTGATGACTTCAAGCTTCCTGTACGTTTGGAATCCCTTTTCCAGCTCAGAATCCCAGGGAGATGATGCAGATGGGAGCCTCTGGGTGCCCCGTGTTTCAAAGAACTGGAGGGACAGCGTGGAGTTGTGTTTTGTTGTGGCCAGAACCACAGAGGCTCTGAGCTGTCAACACATAATTGTGTATTTTGCCTTTGGTAATAAAATTTTGTTCTACCCAAAAAAAAGAACAAAAACAACTGTCCAAAGAGGAACAAATCCTTTCTCTCTTCGCAGCTTTTCAGATGTGATTTATAGGTGTGTTTTTCTAAGTAAGTCCAAACAAGGCCAGTGGATGGCTCTGAATTGGTTTGATTCCGTTAATTGAAACAGGAGCCATCTGGGTGGAAATGGGAGGGTTCAGGCAGCTGTTCATGTTGTTTCGTGTGGGATTTCTAATATTCCCAATTCCACAGTTACCAAGGAGTGCTGCTGGACTGTGCGCTGGGGTTTAGAGGTGGAAATGATCGATGAAAAATACAAAAGAACCCCAAACACAGCTATAACAATAACAACAACGTGCAGCTCTGCAGCGAAATGTTTTGAAGGTATTGACCAAAGGTGCTCTGCTGAACAACAGTCCAAGCTCCACCTTAAAAAGGTGAGAAAACAGGGTGGAAGTTAGGGCTTGATACTGCCTGGGCCTGGACATTGCAGCGCTGTTTGCTCTGTAATTCACACCTTCACCCCAGTGATTCTTTCCTCTGGGGAGGGAGCAAAAAAAAAAAGGCTTTGGCCATTTTCTGGCTCTTCAACAACGCAAGGAATTGTGTCTCATCTCCAGATTGTCTTGGTTCACCTGCCTCTGTCATATTTTGGCTGTGATAGCACAAAGAGAGTAAGGAGAAAAATGTTGATGTTGAATTTAGGTGTGGTGGGTTCAAACCCCACTGGAATTAAGTTTGACACGGAGGCCTAAAAATAAACCCCTCTTGCTCAAACCCTTCTGGTGCTGAAATAATTGAAGACGCTTGAGCTGAAGGAAGGGGGAGGAGGTCATGGTGTGTCCAGTAATGGTAGGACTTTGGGGGTTTTTTTTGTTGTTTGGACAGTTTAATGTCTTGAAGTGGGTCTTGTTTCCTCTTATTAATTCCTGCAAATATCACGGGAAAGGATCTCAGAGCCGAGCCACGCAGCAGCCAAGTGTTGCACAACCACCTGCCTCTCAGACTGCCTTCACAGCTTAGCAGAGAAGCCTGCATTTTTAAAAATCTCAGCTGAGGAAGAGAAGGATGCATCTTTATTTAGTGGGATGTTTTCCTGTGTTTCTGGACCAGAACTCTACTCTTTTTTTTTCTTTTTTTTTCTTTTTTACTTTTTTTCTTTTTTTCTTTTTTTAAACATTTTTTTTTCTTTTTCCTTTAAAAATTTTTTGGGTTTGTTTCTGAAGTACTTAGGAAAAAAGTTCGTGTGAATATTAACTAAAACAGCCAACAAAATATGTGATGTTATTGTACAGGTCGGACTGTACACGAGTTGAGTGAGGTCATCAGCTCTTCAGATCACTCAGAAAGGCAGTTTGGCCAGCACTAAATTTACTTAAAATCTCCCTGCTGGGACAGTGTTGGCTCGAGGCACCAGCCCACCAGCACAGCCCCAGAGAACTCCCAGTCCCACCAGTCCCACCAGTCCCACCAGTCCCAGTGTCACTCGGCCATTCCTGCAGGGAGTCGAGCCTGGCAGTGGAGCAGAGCTGTGCTGTCCCCCTGATTTAATTATGACCAGTTATTACTGTTGCTCTGCCCTGTTTTGGATTCTTTACATATTGTTTTGGAAAAGCTTAGTGGGATCGCAGCCTTTGTATATATAAAATATAGGATGATTGAAGACCTGGCCGCTGCTTTATTTAGCTGCCTCAGCCGTGCGTTCCTCCCCAAGCATTTTCCCCTCCTGCTGCCAGATCACTGTTTAAATTGTGTGTAAATAGAAAAGGAGCTGTTAAAAAATGCTGGAAGCGGGGTTTACTGGGAAGAGAACCTTCCTAGAGGCCTTTCCCCCTCTTTTCCTGGGGTTTTTGGCTCTGCTGGGACAGATCAAAAACTCTGTATGGGTGCCACTGTTAAATCTATTGGCTCTCTGGTTATCCATCCCTGTTTGGACTGGAATAGCTCCACTGGTTTTTTTTTCTTTTAAACTGAATTCTTTGGAGTGCAGAGAAGTTGTAATTAGGAGGAGAAAAAAAAAAGAGGCCCTTAGAACCACTGTGAAGAGAGATAAAGACAAAAGAGGCTTCTGGACAAATGGGGAAGCAAAGAAAACCAGCAGATTTGTTCCTTTTACCTTGAGGGATTTTTGGGACAAGTTGAGGGTGGAGTGAATGGCCAGGCTCTCCTTCCTGCACCTGCAGCACCGCTCCAAGTGCTGGCTTTGCCCTTCGTAAAATCCCAGAATGGTTTGGGTTGGAAGAGGCTTAAAGATCATCTCATTCCACCCCTCTGCTGTGGAAGGGACACCTTCACCAGACCAGGTTGCTCAGACCTCTTGTTACCTGCAGCTTTTCTCCCCCTCCAGCCCTGGAGCTGGGAGATCCCTGTGCTCACGGGGAAGTTTTCGGGTGTTTTTAGTGAGCGTGGAAATCGCGCTCGGCTCGTAACGCTCCTGGCTCGAGCCTCACACGCCCCACCTGACTCACCCACGGACCGTGAGGGCTCTGAGAGCACAGCTCATGTCCTGGCCTTGCTCCAAACATGCCTCTGGGAGGTGGGAAAGACGTGTGGATTGTACAACCCAAATCCAGAGGGATGAAGATAAGGTAAACACCGGCTTTTCGGGGCTTTTCGGAGAACAATGCATGGAAAGTGAAGCTGAATTGCCACTATCGCTCTTCAAAGCTTTTTTTTTTTGCCTTGCCTGTGTCACCGGCTGGCCTCGTGGTGCAGTGCCTGTCTGTAGGGGATGGGTGGGTTTCCTGCATCAGGGAGACAACGAAATGATTTCCCTCTCTGTGTTCCTGCCATGGATGGGCTGTGGGAAGGATGTGCCAAGTCCCAGCACTCTTTCCATGAGCGCTGGATTGAAAGCACGGCGTGGAATGGAACTGCAGCTCCGGGGGTATTAAAAGGGAATGTGTGCCATCCTTCAGCTTCATTAAAAGCCATTAGCACTGGAATGACATGGTCACTATTTATAAACCCCCAGTGCAGATGACTTGGTGCAGCTGGCCAGGAGAAAAGGCTCAATGGAAATGGGGAGTTTATTTGCATTAATGGTCCTTGCGTGCTGCTCTGGCAGCAGCAGGAGGCTGAGGGCACGGAGCAGTTCAGTGTCTGGGATTATGGCAGGCACAAGTTCTTGTAACTCTTCAACAAATCCCAGCCCTGGCTGGAAAACACCAGCTCGGAACGATGCTTTTGGACCAGCGTGTTGCTCTGAAAACCTGAGCTGTTTCTCCTGGCTGTGGGAGAGGAGCTGTCTTGGAAGTGAAAAATGAATGGAGAGGAACTGGGGGCAAGGAGACCGAGCCAGGATTTTTAATCTATGAGGAATACTCTGATCTTTGCTGTGCGGGGGGATCAGTCAGGAGCAGGGGTTGGGTCTCACACGGGGAGAGCCATGGGGTGGCCTCTGGGGGCCAGCAGCACTCACGGATACAGGAGGTTTTAGGGGTCTCTTGGGGTGCTCTTAGGCTGTGTCTGTGGCCTCAGCTTGGACCTCATTTCTGTCTGAGTTTAGTAAATCTAAGCAGAACCCAGCCACCCCAGAGAACATGAGGGTTTTGTTCACATCCCTGCTCCTCTCCTCCCACCTTGGGACCTCCAGCTGAGTCCATTCCTCCCAGACCAGTCTCTCCAGCCTGAAGTGTTGCATATTTTAATGCTCTCTCTGCTTTCTGGTGCGCATTGCCTGTTTCTAGAAAACAACGAAAACAATAAATCACAGAAATAAATATTTTAATCCGTGACTGACAATCACTGAGCATTTAAATTCAGAAAATATTCAGTCTTCCAGCCTAGCGATGAACATTTCCAGCCTAGCATTCCTCAGAAACCATTTGTGGAGCTGCTTTAAGAGCCATCAGCTGCTCACTTCTTGCTGCTTTTGGTCACCTCCCAAAACTCTGCGATGGACTCGGAGAAGACAACGTGAGCTGAGCAGCCCTCTGCTCTCCCCAAGCTACGCTTCACTTTCTAAAGAAGGTAACAATTTTGCAGAACCATAATATATCACGTCAGGGGCAGGGGTTTGCTCTGCCGGTGTACGGACTCGTGCGCGTTGCACATGCAGCTGATTAGTGAGAGCACAGCCCAAAAATCCCCACCAAGAGCTACAGTGAGAGCGGCTGGCTGATCACTCCTGACAAGATGCTTTTATCTTTAGCCAGTAGCCAACAGTTCCAGCGAGTTTTGCACGATGCCTTTCAAATCCCGGACATCTCTCGGCGCCCTCTGGCTCAGGAGCGCGGCCTTGGGAGCGACACGAGCCAGGGCTTGGGTGTCGAGCCCGTGGAACAGCTCACAAGGAGCTGTGCCATTTCCAGGGCTCCTCATCCATCACACAGCTGCTTTCATCGCTTGCACTGAAGGACTTAAGCAGGGATTATGGCATGAACCCTGCCTTTCCTCCATCCCGCTCGCTCTGTCTCTCATTAACCAGCTCTAAGAATTTGTTACTCGAGTTGCAGACTCATTGACCCAGATTCCCTAATAATACAGGGAAGAGGAGATTTTTTTACCGTGCTTAATCGCTGGCTTCTGTGTATGCTTGGTGCTATTTATATGCAGGAGGACTAAAAGCCTGTAATAAAGATGGGGCCAACTTTGCAGCAAAATTCCTGCGTGCCCAGAGTGAGAGGCACAACAGGAGAGAGGCAGAGGTGAGTGTGGGTGGATGTTCCCATCCTTGCAGACCCAGCAGGAGATCTTTTGGGAGAAGTTTTTTTGAGTTTTTTTCAGCCTGATCCACCTTTATTGGTTTAGCTCAGGGCTCCCCAGCTTGCTCTGGAAATGCCTCTCCGTCGAAGTCATGCACTGGCTTTCTTCGTGGCACGTTTGATTTCTTCTACACCAAGAGCAAAGCCCAGCAGAAGGTCTGGGAGAGTATTCCTGCCTGGCTCCCCTCAGCCTTTGGGGCTCTGTGCTCACTTCTAGGTCGTGGAGGATTCGCCATCAGCACTTTCCATCCTTGGAGCAGAGCTTCTGTCGTGGTTTATTTTCTGCCTGGAGCCAGCTGGTGGTTCCTGGGAGGGAGACATCGGAGTTTCAGCTTCACTCCCCATCTTTTGGCTCCAGTGCTGCTGCCATGACGAGATGTTGGGATAATCAGGAGAGTTAAGGCTTGGTCTTGGCTTTCCTTTCAGGGCATCCCTTCTTTTACAGGATGAGGCTGAACTTGGGCGTGAGCTCCTCACTGCAAGAAAAGGGCTTGAGTTGAAAGGAGCAGCAGTGCAGGAGCTCTTTTCCTGAGGACACGGTGGGAGACAGGAGGTGGAGCAGCCTGGAAATTCCTGCAAGGTCCTGCTGGAGTTGCCTGTGTTTGCTGGTTTGAGAAAAAGGATCAGAACAAAAGAATTTTGCCTAATGCTGTTGGCAAATACCTCTCTGTTTTCAGGGGGGAACACCTAGAAGTCCAGAATAGATATGTCATTAGCCCCTGCCTGGGAAAAAAAAAGGATTGCAACATTTTTTTAAAAATCCCCCATAAAACGTTTGATTCCAAGCCTGAGAGGGTTTTCTTGTGGAGACAGGCACAACTTGATTTTGTGAGCTAAAGTCAACCCCTGTTGTCTGCCAGGGATTTTCCTGAACAGTTCTGCAATGAGAAATGATGTATATCCATGAGATATTTGCATTGAGAGTTACCTCGGTGCCGTAACACAGCTTCTTTTAATGAAAAAGTGACTTTTGTCTGTCTTTCCGCCTCCCCTCCTTCACTTTTTCAAAAATGCCACATTTCCTGTAATTCATCACAGGCTCTTCAGTGTCCCCTTAACACCTCAATTTCTGTATCACTCTCTTGCATGTGAACCTTGTCTGAATTCCCTGGAAGTTTGTTTCAGGTTAGAGGACCAGGCAAGGAGACATGGCATCAGAACAGGGCTCCAGACTGCTCATGCAAACCACAGCAATTTACACGGGGGAGTATTTACTAAATGAATTTTCCAATGTTTGAGCCAGCAGGACATTCAGAAATGAGGCAGATTTTTTTTTGTTGTTGGATTTGGTAGCCCAGCTTTCCAAATCCACACCGCTGAGAGTGGAATAGGCCACCCCAGTGCTTCCCACAGAGCGCCCTGACACATTTTCTGTATTTAAAAAAAAAAAAGAAATAGATGTCTAGACAGCGCACTAAATTTATATGTGAGCAGATTTTTATCTCTCATCCTCAGAAGATAAGATCGTGTCGGAGCAGAATCCTGTTCAGTGTTGCCGGGGATGTTTGGTGTCTGCAGTAACAGCCTCCCCTGCCTCTTCCAGCCTCTTCCAGTGGAGATGCCGTGGGCTGAGGACCGTGCTTGGACTGGAGCACACTGGGACTGACTGGGGTTGGGGTGCTCCCAGCAGCTCGCCGTGGACTCGCCCTTCTTGTCCCCACCTGCCGGGGTTTTCCTGCCACAAAGCCACCTGCCCCCTGTCTGCAGACACCTGGTTTAATGTTCAGCAGGAGCAGCAGCCACCCAGGGATCTGCGGTGGTAGGAGAAGGTTCCAGTGCTGCTGATAAAGCAGAGCCCATAAAGATAAGCCGTGCGTGTGTGCGGTGGATTCCCTTTCGCCGGGCACGAGGCTCGAGACACGGATTTCGGGCTGCACGCTGCTGCCTCTCAGCCTCTCCCCTGAGCTTTTCAGCCTCTTCTCTGAATCTTTCAGCCGCTTCTCTGAACCTTTCAGTCTCTCTCCGAACATTTCAGCCTTTCTCTGACCAAGGGCAGGCCATGCTCCCACGGCACGGGCCGTGTCTGCTGCGAGCTGGGGATGGTCCCAGGAATTTTCCCTCTCTGTATCCCCTGCACACCCCTGTTCGGCCACCAAACTGCCCCTTGTGGTCCTGTGGGTCTTTTGTGATGGATTTACTTGGGAAAGGCCCTCAGGAAAGGGCTGTGGGAGCCAGGGAATGTGTTTTGGTGCAGACCATGGATTTACCAGTGACGCATCAGGATGGCAGCGCTCTCCTCCTCCTCCTCCTGTCAGCCTGCTCTCGCTGTAGCTCCGGTCTCCTTGAACATTATTCCCTTCTCCCCCTTTTTAGGGGTGTTATTCCTGCCTGGCTTGTCAGGGCAAGCGAAGACAGGATGGATGTGGCTTGAGGTCACTCCCCAGCTGAGCAGCCTCCTCCATCCCACAGCCTTGGGAGAGCAGCAGCCTCTGAGAGGGCTCTGCAGCTGAATTTTGCCTGCTGCTGTCAGTGGGATTACAGTGCCACTGCAAACCCGGTGCTGTGAACAAATGGGTGAAAAAAAAAAAGTTTATTTTTAGAACTGGAACCATGATAAATATGTGGAATTTGTCCAGGGTCTGCCTGCTGTACCTTTTTGAAATGCAAAGTGCATGTCTGTTAAAATACCTCTCCAAAGGTCAGCATAACCTCAGAATGAGCGTGCTGGCCTTTTGGAAAGCAGGTGAAGCTTCAGATGAGAGCATGGGCCCCCATAACCCAAATCTGCTTCAGTGTCATCTGACACCACAAGGATGTGGATGGAAATGCTGCCTGGCCAGAAGGGTTTATCCTTCAGGTTTCAGTGAGGAGCCTCGGACCATTCCTCACCCTTCACTTCAGCTTTTCCTTCCATTTTCCTGCCTTTTACATTTGCTCGTGCGTTTGAGGGACGTGCTGTGAGTGTCATGTTTGAAACTGGTGAGAGTGGGGATGAAAAGTGGGAAACTCTGGAATAAAAAGAGGGATGGAACCTCAAGGCATCTGTCAGGGGGACCCAGCGGGTTTGTGTCCCCTGTGATGATGCAGCCAGGCTCGCAGGGCTCAGGGATTGAAGCGTTTGAGGACCTTACGTTTATCAATCCTTTTAGCTCCCCGTGAGGTGGAGGAAGAGTGTTACTCTCTTTCAGACAGGAAAGTGAGGCAGAGAGGGAAGAAATGACTTGCTCCCAAGTGTTGTAGGAATCTCACAGCTGAGAAAAAGAAGAGTTGGCGTAGCTCTTCAGTGCCTGTCAGGCACCCTGGGGTAGGGTGGCACTTCTGCCACGAGCTTGGGCTGCCGTCATCCCACCTTTGGGGTGGGAATGCACAGCCAGGAGAGGAGAGGCCTCGGAGCAATAGCAGAGGGACCGAAATGCGATGCAAGCTGTGGGAGCCGAGCTGCAAATTAGGGCAGTTCAAAGGCCCAGCTGAAGGCACAGACATCCTGTTGAGCTTGTGAGTCCCCGGCAGCTCCTAATGAGCAAAGCACATGGCCCAGCTCAGCCCCAGGCGTGTTTCAGTGGGAAAACTCTGCCTCGCTGCCTCGGGTTATGTCAGGCTTTATTCCACCTGCAGGTGTTCACGTGAAGGGGGGGGAACAGCGTTATAAATAAATTATCCGTTCATTTCCGTCGGGAGCTTTTCCTATTGTTTAGCCACAATATGCTTTCCTGTTTATTTTTTTTTTAACAAAACAAAACAAAAAGCACCAGACCCCGACCCCGAGTTCTCCTCTGGCAGGGTGGACCCAAAGCTGTGTTTGAAGTGGGTGCCAGTGTCGTCGTTGTGCTGTCACTCGTGCTGGTGGCACTGGCACTGCCACCTCGGTCCTCTGTGCCTTCTGAGAGGGGCATGAGAAGAACCTGCCTGGGTGCAGTGTCAGGGGCATCACATCCCTCACAGGAGCCTTTTCTCCATCAGGTGGCTGTGGGAAGAGGGCTGGTGCTGCACTGGGATTGGAAAAGAGGGGATTTTAGGGGTAGCGGAGAGGAGAACAAAATCTCTCTTCCCTCCTTCCTCCTCCTGGCTAACACGAGTACATTGAGGCCATGGCACTTGCAGCAACAGGGGGGTTGTTTTTAACCATTTTAGAAACAAAAAGCAGCTCAGTGGGTTATAAAATGTGGGTTTCTCTGCCAGGGGAGGCTGATGTCAAGTCAGGCAGGGTGTGAGGTGGCACTGAGCCCACCCAGTCCCACTGGAGCCCCTCGGGATCTGTCCCAGCTCTGCAGGACCCAGGTCCCAGCTGTGAATCCACGTGGAAAATGGGGAGCTGTGTGGGGAAGCAAGGCCAGGAGAGGGTTCACCCTGCCCTGTGCTGGCTGGGGCCCTGCCACCCTGCCTGTCCCTGCTCAGGGACCCTTTGCAGCAGCACCATTGTTGGGAACACTGACAGGCCCACACATGGAGCAGCACCCACATGAGCCACGGGTGGGTTGTGCTGGGAGCAGCCATTTCTGAATTTTTTAGCTCTTCACCAGGCAAGGAATGAGATTTCTGCTGGAAATACACAAAGAAATGCCCCTTCCTCGGGAACCACCCTGTGCTGGGACAGCCCTGGGCGATGCCTGGCCTGCAGAGGTGCTGTGCTGGGCAGGGGGATTGAACACCTGGGGTGGATTTTCCCTTCCCCGTCTGCTCCAGGGCTCTTTGCACAGCCCTGGCATGGAGCTGGCACCCTCCCCTCACTGGCATGAGAGCAAGGATGTATTAATTTGCACTGGTGTATGACAGGATTAACCATTACACAGCGACTGTCACGTGCAGGACGAACCAAGAGACAAAACACCTTCTGATTGTTATTTTTATCTTGCTGCAAGCAGGAGCTTTCTGCCTTCGTAGCCCTTTGACTCCTGTTACAGATGCCTGATTTGAAGGGCTAATCCTGTGCTCAGATCTTGCTGCAGCCTCTCTTCTCTCTGCTCGGCGCCTTGGTGCGGGTCCCAGCCTCTTGTTGCCCTGTCTGCTCGGGTTTTGCTTGCAGGAAAAGCTGCCACCACTGCAGCCCTCCTGGCCAACTTGCCCAGCTGAGTTCCCAGGATCTTCTGGTGGCTTTTTTCCAAGAGAGGAAAACACCAGAAAATCCTTCCCTTGTCCCGAAGCAAAGCCTGGGTGTTACACATGGGGAGGAAGCAGCTTGAAGGAAGGGCCTGGCAGGCAGCTCCTAAAGCTTCAAACAGGGCAAAAAAGAGTTCAGAACGAATGTGAGCATGTGATGGGGTTTGATATTTAACAGGATGGCTTTGGGCATTCAGGATGTGTTCCATTTTTGCTTTAAAAATCTACAAAGCCAGGTGCAGAGAGAGGAGGAGAGGTGGAGTGGGTGGGGAATGGGGAGACAGAATTCCCTGGAACACCACGGTGGTGGTGGGAGCCCAGGCCCTGGAGCCAGTCCCCACGTGCTCAGGGATATGCAAAAGAGATTGTCCCCACCTCAGGGAGCTCCTAGCTAAGGTTTAAGATTAAAAATGGAGCTTTTTTCCATTTCTGCTTCGTGCCTGTGTGAACTTCACTTTAGGCCCCAAATCTGCTTTTCTCGAAATCGGTCTCAGAATTGCTGTTGACTTTAAATGCTGCAAGATCTCACCCATCAGTTCTCCCTCTCCCATCTGTAAAACGAGGATGGCAGGATTTCTGTGCCATCTGCGGTGCTGTGAAGCTGAAAACAATCATCATTTATAAAGTGCTCTGAGCTCAGATGGGAGGTTCTGGGTAAAGGCAAGGCTGTGCAGGATGAAATGTTCCTGAATGTGCCAGTTGCATCTGATATCTGAGCCGAGGGCTGGGTTGAAGGTTTAGGAAGAACAGTCTGGTGATGCAGAGGTGCTCCAGCTGCTGAATGTTTTGGATTATTTGTGTTGGCTGGTCAAAAGTTCCTGTTCATCATTACAAAATCAGGTTACAGAGGCGCTGGTGGCTGCACATCCCACAAAAATCCCCTAAAATCCATGCTCATCTGGAGCATCTCTGATGTTTAACAGCCACAATCCTCAGAGCTCCTGTCTCTGGCCACCATGTGAGTTAACAGCACGTGCCCTGCAAGGAGGAAGCTCAGAGCCGCAGGTGTTGCACTTTTCCGAGGGCAATAGGAAGCATCTGAAGGGAACAATGGATGTTCCTTCCCATCCAGCTTTGCAGGGAAGCTGCCTAGCCTTTGCCTGACACGTCTTTGCAGAGAGCCGAGGGGCAAACGGGGACAGCAAGGAGCGGGTTGTGGCTAAGTATGCTGCTTTAAGATGAAATATTTCGGGTGGCGTAAATCCCGCCCATCCGAGCTAACACCTGGCTCGGGCCGGGCCCTCCTGACAGATGCGCTTTGTCCTTTTGCAGACACGAGCCACCAGGCCCGCTCGGTGTCCAGCCGGCCCTACTACAGCTTGCCCAACAGCAGCCATGAGAGACGCTCGGTGCTGGCCATCGCGGAGCCGCCGCGCTTCCACTCGCAGGCCAAGGGCAAGAACGTGCGGCTGGACGCGCACTCGCGCAAGGCCACGCGCAGGAACAGCTTCTGCAACGGCGTCACCTTCACCAACCGGCCCATCCACCTGTACGAGAAGGTGCGCCTGAAGCTGGTGGCCGTGCACCATGGCTGGAGCGGGGCCCTGCGCTTCGGCTTCACCATCCACGACCCGTCGCAGATGAGCTCCGAGGAGATACCAAAGTACGCCTGCCCCGACCTCGTCACCCGCCCCGGCTACTGGGCCAAGGCTCTGCCGGAGAGGTTCGCGGTCAGGGACAATATCTTGGCCTTCTGGGTGGACCGCCATGGGAGAGTCTTCTACAGTATTAACGACGAGGAGCCAATCTTGTTTCACTGTGGTATTAAAGTTTCCGGGCCTCTTTGGGCTCTCATAGACGTCTATGGAATTACCCACGAAGTGCAAATCCTAGGTAAGTGTGGTTTTGGGCCTGTGGGCTGCTCTTCTGGTTGCTCTTTTTGGTCCTGTAGGAAAGATGCATGATCCGTATGATCGTTTTTATGGGATGCCTAAGAAAATTAATTTGCTGTTGGTTTCGTACCTCCAATTAATAATTTTTCTTCTGCCAGCAGTAGGGATGCAGAAGGCAATCTGTTTCAGAGATGGCAGTGACAGAAAGTCCTAAGGCTGCACATTATGTGAAGGGATAAATGGAAATCTTTACCTATAACTCCACTCAGCTTTCTCTGAGCTTGATGTGCTGCTGTGGCATGGAAAAACATGGTGCTGCTTAGGGCAAGGTTCCAGGGGCTGGGGAGACAAAAAGTGCCAGTTCTGACTTGGTCTGTTCTTTCCCAGCTACCAGTTACTGCCAGTCCATTGGAAAAGCACCAGGAAAAGCACCCAAGAGTTTCCTGGAGCGCTTCCCCAGCCCCTCTCTCCGCTCTTGGCCATGGTCCCACCCAGGCTGGCAGTCTGAGGGCTGTGTTTGCATTGTGGCCCTTGCCTGGCACAGGGACATCGCTCAGACCCCTGGAATCAGATGGAGTCTGGCTGATTTACGGCCTCACCCTTAGGGAGGGCTGCAAGAGGGGATGAATCTGTTCCCATCAGCGAGGCTGGCTGATGGCCATGCAATGATTGTCCCTTCGTGGCTTTTACAGCACTGAAATTTCTAATGAATTCAGCGTCAGACGGAGCGTTTGAACTGGGCTACACCACAGGGAACACTTTTAAAATCCAAGAGAGTTGCCCTTTCCCGGAGGCTCCTCGGAGCTGGTGGAGTTTTGGCAGCCGAAGCCAGCTGCACCTGCCCGAGGGGATGGTGCTGCCAGCCTGGCACGGAGCAGGCAGCAGGGATAAGCTGTGGAATGGCGAGTCCAGAGGGCAGGCAGCTCCATCACACATCCTTCTGAATGGTGCCAATTATTTTACAGGCGAGAAGGCCACACATAAACAACGCTTTTCTCTGTCTGCTGTGCCTCAAATGTGTAATTAAACCTCACCAGCAGCTTCTCCTCTAATTGCAGTTGCGACACATTCCAGCCTCTGGTGCTCGTCACAGAGGAGAAGGAGTGTTTGCTGTATTGGCCAAGGCAGCTGCATCACCAGAGCTCTCCTTTCTCCTCATTAAATTGGAGTTTGAAAAATAAAATGCAGCTTCTTTCTGCCCCCCACTGCCAGTCCTGCCTGCAGCACCCAGGGGTTCCCAGTGAAAGACTCAGGCTGAGAGCACCTGTACTCTGATGGGAGATTTTTTTGGTTAAAAGACAAAATGCCACAAACTGCCCCTGATGGAATCAGGGCCATGCTCAGCCATCTGGGGCACCAGGGGACCCGAACTCCTTGCTTGAGTGGTGGTGCCATAGAGGATGTGCTTGTCTCTGCCTCTCCCTCCCAAAATGGCACGAGTTGAGGAAATTGTGAAATACAGCTCCAGTTCTGAGGCACAAAACACATCTTTCAGCATCATGAATCACAGGATGGTTTGGGCTGGAAGGGACCTTAGAAATCATCTCATTCCAACCCCCTGCCATGGGCGGGGACACCTTCCACAATCCCAGGCTGTTCCAAGCCCTGTCCAACCTGGCCTTGGACGCTTCCAGGGATGGGACATCCATTGTGAAGCTGGGATGTGTCTGACTCCTCTGTGGGAGCATTTCTTGCCAGACACGCTGTGCTGGCTGAGCAGGAGCTGCTCCAGCCATCAGCCCACCCCAGTGGCCTCTCCTGCCCCGGCTTCTGAGCGAGGCAGGTTCTGCTCTGCAGCTGCTGGGTGGATTTGTGTGTTTCTCCTTCTTTGCCAAAGGCCTGGGGATTCTCTCCTCCAAGCAGCAGGCAGCGTTGGTGCTGGGCTGCTTTGCCCCTCTCCATCTCTGGGAAGACCAGGAGTCTGCTCCATTCGCACAGACTCTGAAATTCCACGAGCTTTGGCTCTGCTCAGTTAAACCCTTCAGAGTGAAGCATCCAGGCTGCCCCAGGCAGGGCTGGAGGTAGAAGGGAGAACATTCCCAAACTTTCCCACACCTTTGCATCACCCCCAAACCTGGCACGGCCCAAGTGAAAACCTGGGAAATCAATTAAGGGTCAGCATCCTGACTTTCCCTTTGCTGTGAAGGGTAAACAACTTTCTGCTGTAAAAGCTTCCTAACACCTGCAGGAAGCAGCTTTTGTGACAAGCTCTCCATTCAAAACCTCTGCAGGGCTGTGAACACCCCTGAGATACGAGGCTTGAAATGACCTCTCTTGGACACACGTGTGTCCAGGCAATGACAAGGAGCATGGAAAGAATGTCCACATTCATCCTCGTGTTCCTTCAGCCCTCACTTGTGGGTTTGTCTTGCACAAAACCTTGGGACAACAAAATACCGAGATGTTTTCTTTTTTTACTTCAAAGCTGTCAGACCCTTCTCCTGAGAGAGCTACAGGATCTTGCTGGTTTACAGCTTTTCCCAGTGCCCCAGTGCAGGGAACTCCCAGATCACAGGAGCACTTTGGAACGCTGGCTTTTCCTTGGCTGGTGCCAAGATGCAGTCGCTGCTCTGCCGGCTCCGCGCGTGGCTCGGCACCAGGAGCTGTTCATTAGTGGCTGACCCGTGGCTGATTTTTCCTTTCGGAGGAACAGAGTCTGTAGGCTGCAGTAGTAATTGTAAAGCATAAAAGCAGTTGCTTTCCTCTTGGCTAACGCCTCTGTGCCCGGGTTTCTCTCACAGACAGCATGTTTGCAGAGACCATGAGCACCGCCCGGCTCAGCACCGCCCGGCTCAGCACCTGCCTTCCCCAGAGCAACCACGACTCGGCCAACTTCAACAACAACGAGCTCGAGAACAACCAAGTGGTGGCCAAAATCGCAAACCTAAACCTCAGCCGGGTACCAGGCCTTGGGACTGACAACCACATCATCCCCTGCTGCCCCAACCGGCGGCAGCACGCCCAGGGAGTCCCGGCGTTCCTGGACACCGACCTGCGGTTCCACCCCACCCGCGGCCCTGACATCACCTTTTCCCAGGACAGGATGGTGGCCTGCACCAACTGGCAGGAGAGCAATAGGACTTTGGTGTTTTCTGACCGGCCTTTGCACATCGGGGAGAGCCTCTTTGTGGAAGTTGGACACCTGGGGCTGCCCTACTACGGGGCCCTCTCGTTCGGCATCACCTCTTGTGATCCGAGCACCTTGCGGACAAACGAGCTCCCAGCGGATCCGGACTTTCTCCTGGACCGCAAGGAGTACTGGGTGGTGTACCGGGCGTTCCCGGTCCTCAACAGCGGCGACATCCTCAGCTTCATGGTGCTGCCCAACGGAGAGGTGCACCACGGGGTCAACGGGGCCAGCCGGGGGATGCTGATGTGCGTGGACACCTCACAGTCCCTCTGGGTGTTTTTTACGATCCACGGTGTGATCAACCAGCTCAAAATCCTGGGTGAGTGCGGCCAAAAAAAAAAAAAAAGGAAGATAACAGAGCACCTGGCTGGGGAAGTTTCCTGGGCCAGAAGCAGAGCTCTGGGTTTGCACTCACAGTGTTCACCCATGTGAGGACGCAGCTTCTTGTGTTTGCTAACAAGAGTGAGCGAGACTTGGTACCTGTCACAGAGATGTGTGCAGCCTCTAGGATTCCCACAGGAAAGGATGAGACGTGGGAGATGAAACCAGCAGCGGGCAGGGAGGCAGGGATGGCTGTGGGGGGCAGCTGTTTTTCAGTGGGTTTGTTTTTAAAAGAGATTATTTATAAACATGGATGGCTGTGGGGGACAGCTGTTTTTTCAGAGGGTTTGTGTTTAGGAGGGATTTTTTATAAGCAGGGAGGGGTGTAGGGGACAGCTGTTTTTCAGAGGGTTTGTGTTTAGGAGGGATTTTTTATAAACTCCCTGTTCCAGCCAACAGGTTTTAAACTTCTGCCTTGGTAAGGATGATGGGTTTTGTGAGCACAGCTCTGGTTTAAGCTCTGGTTTAATTGCTCCTGAAGCACTGTCACAGCTTGGGGGTCAGCTGGCACTTCCCATCCATTGCTGGTGACCAGTTCCAGCCTTTCTCCTTTCCTCCTGTTAAAGATTCCATCAGAAAAGCAGATGTGAATGACTTTGTGAAACAGGTTTTCTTCGTCCGAAGCAAGGCCCTTTCCCAGCTGCAGTGAGACAGCCACAGCTTGAGCTCACTGCTGCTGGGGATAGCAGGACTGGGGGACAGTGGAGAGGCAAATACTGGATAACCTGGTGCTTGCTGTACTGAACAGGCTTCACACAGAGGCATAACGAGGTCCAGGCCCTGGGGGTCACATCCAGAATCGTGATCTGTGTCGTTAATAAGGGGCAGCATTAACTCAGCAGCTGGACCTGCCCCGAAGCCCCTGTGCGGGTGGGGTGGGAGCAGCTCAGCAGGCTGAGGGGCTTCAGCCGGGGGTGGGGTGTCCTTCTGTGGGCTCAGCTCTCTCCTGTGTTCCCAGGCACGGTGCAGTCCAGCCCAGTGACGGTGTCTCCCTCAGGATCCCCCGGTGGCTCCCAGTATGACAGCGACTCGGACATGGCCTTCAGCGTCAACAGGTCCTCATCGGCCTCGGAGTCCTCGCTGGGTAAGGACAGGCAGCCCTCAGCTCCCGGGGGGATGTAACCTCTCCTGCCAGGCCAACAGAAGGAACGGGAAGAAAACACAATGCTGGCAAGGTTTTCATGGCCTGAAGAAGGGCTGCGTGCTGGTTGTGGCAGCAGCAGCAGCAGGAGCAGGGCAGTGCCCGTCCCCTGTGCTGGGCACTGCTGAGGCACCTCGAGGGCTGTGTTCAGTTCTGGGCCACTCATGACAAGAAGGACACTGAGGGGCTGGAGCGTGTCCAGGGAAGGGTCTGGACAATTAAGTCCTGTCAGGAGGAGCGGCTGAGGGAGCTGGGAAAGGGGCTCAGCCTGGAGAAAAGGAGGCTCAGGGGGGCCCTTGTGGCTCTGCACAAGTCCCTGACAGGAGGGGGCAGCCAGGGGGGGGTCGGGCTCTGCTCCCAGGGAACAGGGACAGGAGGGGAGGAAACAGCATCTAGTTGCATGAGGAGTGGTTTAATTTGAATATAAGGAACAATTTCTTTATGGAAAGGGTGGTCAGGTATCAAACAAGCTGCCCAGGGAAGCGGTGAAATGACCATCCCTACAAATGTTCATAAAATGTGTGGGTGTGGCACCTGCCCCATGTGTAGGAAAGGGATAACAGGCTCTTCCCAGAGCTGTTGGAGTACACTGGGATTCCTTTGGCCACGGAACCAGGCAATGACTGAGGAAGGAAGAGCCTTAAAAACCGACTTCAGTGTGTGTACTGTACAGAGTCAGCCTTGCCCCACCCCGGTGACTGAACAACCTCGTTCCCCCCTCCTCTTTTGCAGTGACCGCCCCCAGCTCCCCTTTGAGCCCCCCCATCTCTCCTGTCTTCTCCCCTCCGGAGCCATCGAGCAGCAAGAACGGGGAGTGCACCGTGTGCTTTGACAGCGAGGTGGACACGGTGATCTACACCTGTGGACACATGTGCCTCTGCAACACCTGTGGTCTTAAGCTGAAGAAGCAGCTCAACGCCTGCTGCCCCATCTGCCGACGGGTCATCAAGGATGTGATTAAAATCTACCGCCCGTAGCGCCCGTGCCGGGCTGCAGGAAGGGGGAACGCCGCTAGCAACCCACGCCTTTCCGTCCCTGCTTATGGGTTATCGTGCTGGTCAGTCGTTATCAAGTGGCTCGTTATCTGTGTTTCCTTATTTGACTGGTAGGGCACAATTCAGGGAGCAAAGCTGAGGATCGTGTGGGGCCGTGCCGGCCAGGCCGAGCCGAGGAATCGCTGGGACCCGAGCCAGCTGCAAATGAGAAATTTTCCCGTGCAAAGGCTCTTTTTTCCCTCCTCCTGCCGTGGGGGAGGCTCGCCGTGGTGCGGGTCGGGATGGGGAGGTTGCCACTTGGGCAGTGCCACGTGCCAGTGGGCTTCCCGACCCTAAAACCCAACAGCTCTGGGCTGCTGCCAGGGGTTTGTGCTGTGGTGGAGCAAAACTGGGACGAGGCCCAGCGGGAGGGTTCCAAGTGGACAGAACTGATCTGGAAATATCATGTAAGGAGAGCTAGCTCAGGCCAAAGAGTGGCACAGCCAGATTGTCACTTGTTTGGGTTCTGTCCCCATGAACAGGCTCGTGGGGACATGGAGGAGCTGGTCTGGGCTCAGATAAAGCAGCTTTGTCTTTCTGTGGCAGAACAGGGACTTCTGGCCCTGGAGGCTGAGACCCAGGGAGCTGCCCTGCGGTAGCAGCGAGGAGCACGAGCCCACCTAGAGCCCAGGCAGCCCCTGCAGTGAGCGAAGGAGCTGCAGGGAGCTGTGAGGGGCACCTCAGGCCCTGCCCTGCTGCCTTCTGAAGCCATAAATGGCAGCCTGTGGACGACAGGGGTGTTTGGGTGGGCACACTGCCATCCTGGCTCGGGATGCTGCTGTCTGCAGTGAGGGGCTTTGTCACCTGCAGGCACGCACCCCTGCGTTCTGCTCTGCCCTCCTGGCAGGTGGCACAGCTGCCGTGTCACCCCGTCCTGACTGCCACCTGTGCCAGGCCTTCCCCTGCAGCCGGTGCCACGGCAGGGCTCAGCCTTCCTCCCGCCCCACCGCGGGGATTTTTCGGAGGCTCTGGTGAGAAATTCCTTTCTGGCCCAGTGCCATCAGGCTCACCTTTTTTTTTCTGGGGACTGCACGTGCTGACTTTACCTGTTTTCTCCTGCCTTGCCGGGTTTCCCAGCACAGCTCCCAGCTGCCTGCATGCTGGGTCTCAACTGTAGATGAGACCTTGTTGAGAAAAACAGGGACTGTCTCACTTGGCTTTACTTAGGAGGAAGGAAAAAGGCTCTGAGGCTGTTCTGAGATAGTGGGAATTAAAAGGGAAATGGGTTTAGGGTGTGATGCTGGATGAGCTGGGCAGCACCTGATTGTGCAGCACCCGGGCTGCTGGGAGGAGCTCAGCATCCTCCTCCCTGCTGCTCCAGCACGAGCTGCCCTCCAGTCTCCATCCTCTGCCCTCTGCACAGCCCCTGTCCAGTCCTTCAGCCTGAGCCCGGCCAGTTTCCTGCTGGTCCAGGCTCCTAAAGAGGGGAAAAAAGGATGGAAATGGGAGGATGAGAGGAGCTGTGTCACTGCAGCTTGGTGACCGTGTGCTGCCAAGCACGTAAGAACAGCTCTTAGAGAGGTGCAATCAGCACATTTTAGTCTGGAAAAAGGAAAAATAGAATAATAACTCCGGCCATTGCAGGGCTTCTGGGCACGGAGGGGCGGCCTGGGGGATGTGCGGCCATTCCTTCTCTCCTCCGAGGCTGTGGGTGCGCGCTGCTGCCGCCCAGGGGGTGGCTTGGCTGTGCCAGGAGAGCTGGGTTCGGGTACTGCCCTGTGCCAGCCCTGCCCCACGCTGCCATCGGGGAGGGCACACCCTGGGAGCAGCTCATCCTCCTCCCGCAGCGAGCTGTGCTCACAGGGAGCCCAGAAACCTTTTGTTTTTTTTCCTTGGAGAGCTGCTGGACATTTTTATTGAGCGCATCAATGAGAGGCTGCTGTGGAGCGAGACCTCTCTCAGCCATGGCCCTGCACGAGGGCCCAGCAGCTTTGCAGAGCCCTTTTTGGAGAGCTGGCTGATGCCACTGGCTGTGCCGCCGCCCTCAGCAGAGCCACTGCACCTTTCGCTCCCGCCTTTGCCACAGGAGGCAGCTCCCCTGCATCTGGAGCCTTGTCCTGCCTCCCTCCACCCCAGGGATTGCATTCCCAGGGTCTCCCAAGCCCCACGCTGGCAGATCCAGGTGCAGCTGTGGGCAGCGGGCACAGCACCAAGGGCACAACGGTGCCAGGGTGTGTCGGCCCCCGCCCGGGCACCGCCTGCAGCGGGGAGCCTTTCCATGGCGAGGAATTCAGGGGAAGCCGTCGGAATCCCCGGCCTGGGGCGGGTCAGGGCCATCCCCGGGGTTGCTGTCCCAGCCTCAGGGGTGCCCTGTGGTCACTGAGCAGGTCACCCAGCAGGGCAGAGCCCCTCCGCTTGGTGCCACCTCAGGGCCTCCATCAGCAGGGTGGGTGCGGCCTGGGCGGGGGTTTTTTGGTGTAGCTCTGTTTTGTATTTTTATGCCAGCAAGGAGAAACACCGAATCCACCCCGGGAGCTGTTCAGGACACGGTGCAGAGGCTGAATTTTTGCTGTAGCAGCCAAAACCAGTTTGCAGAAGGGGCAGCACCCAGTGAGGCCAGCAAGGTGAGCGGGATGGGAGAGCAGTGGACTTGTGGCCCTGCCTATCCAAGAGCAACAGGAATTTTCCAAAATAGGCCTCAAAAACAAACATAAAAAAATATTCCAGGAAAAGGTAGCCTCTTACAGATTTCATTGTTAGTATTCGTATTGCTATTTTTTTTAAACAGTCCAATGATATATGATTTGTACAGAAGATCTGTTTGTGCCTTATAAGGGTGTCTGTGCACTTTTTATCCTTTTTAAAGCAACTTTTAAAAAAAAAAAAAAAAAAAAGATGGGGGGAGAAAACCAACACAGATCAATGGTAGTTTTATAGAATTTTGTGTTCACTGAGAATCCTGCTTTTTTTATATATATATATATATATACATATACATATATATATATAT
>WEIT01022050.1:169871-230885 GCA_013389985.1 Dryoscopus gambensis
AAAAGAGATGGGGGAACTCTCACCTCTCCCCCTTTCTGAGGCAGTTCCTCTCTTGTCGTTACCTTTATGATTCAATACTGTGACCTGTATTATCTTGTTGAAGCTGAATCAGATTTTGGACCTCTGTATTAGGCTTTTCAAGCAAATTTTTGGGGGGCCTGGGGAGGGAGGGCATCGCACGAGGGAGGGAGCTGCACCTCTACATGTCAGTGCTCTATAGTGTTCAGTGCTGTGTGTTTTCCTTTTGTCCATTTACCTGTTTTCCATGAGTATAATTTGAGTTGTTTATGAAACAAATAAACCTTTGGCTTGTACAGAGTGCTCTGGAGTGTTTTGAAGCACGTCCTTGATTTGAAAAGTGGGGCAGCACGGATCCAGAGGGGCAGGGGAAGGCACCTCTGCTTAAAAAAGAAATAAAAAAGACACAAAAAGAACACCTTACAAATGTTTCCTGAGCTTTGCTTTGCTCCCGGGAGTCACTGCCCAGTGGCTGCTCAGTCCCTCCATGGGCTTTGCTGCTCATTTAACCCTGCAAATCCTTGCAAGTTTGGGGGGCAAGGGTGTATTTCAGGGCTACAGAGGTGACACGTGACACAAAGAGCCCCAAATTTCTTATCCGATCTCAGGCAAGGCAGCTCCAGCCCTGCTGTGGCAGCCAGGGGTGATGCAGACATGGCAGGAGGGCTGATTTTTCTTTTTCTTTTTTTCCTTTTCCTTCTTTTCCCCTTTTTTCCCTTTTTCTTTCCCTTTCTCCTTTTCCTTTTTTCCTTTTTCCTTTTCTTTTTCTTTTTTCCTTTTCCTTTTTTCCTTTTTCCTTTTCTTTTTCTTTTTTCCTTTTCCTTTTTTCCTTTTTCCTTTTCTTTTTCTTTTTTCCTTTTCCTTTTTTTCCCCTTTTCATCTTCCTTTTCCCTTTGTTTCCTTTCCTTTTCCTCTTCCCTTTCCTTTTTGCCTTCCCTTTCCTTTTTCCTTTCTTCTTTCCTTTTCCCTTTTCCTGTTTCCTTTTCCTCTTCTCTTTTCCTTTCCCGTTCTCTTTTCCTGTTTCCTTTTCCTTTTTCCTTCATGTGCAGTGGAAAAATCCCTTCACAACTCCGCCCTGCCAGAGCTGAGTGTTCACACGAACCCCTCGCTCGCTCTGGGTGCTGAAGGACCCTGACAATTTATGCCAAAATGCCTTTTTTGACACTCTGCTGCCCCACTTTATCCACAGAGTTGATCCCTGGCCAGCCTGAACCCCCAAAGCCCCTCAGGACAGGCAGTGCCTCTTTCTCTCTCTGCTTTTCCCCAAAATCACCAAACCCTGGTGGTTTGATCTCATAGTAAAAACTTCTCCTCTGCTGGGACATGAATTTGGGCACCAGGGAAGACACAAGGACCTGCCACAGCTTCCAGGATGGACGGACAGACAGACCCCAAAACCAGCTCAGGACACGAGAGCAGCACCCTAAGCTGCACCCCAGAATTCCACCAGCCACACACACACGGGTTCACCGGGGTGCTTGAAACCAGTCAAGCAGTTTCTTTTTATTTCTTAAAAAAAGAAAACAAAAGGAAAAAAAACCAAAATGAAACCCCAAACCCCAATGAATTTAAAAAAAAAAAATCCATCCCTTAAAGGTGAAGGTATAGACAGGGCATGGACACAGCTACATCTACCTTCTGCTGCCCCACCCACCCCAGTAATGGAGATTTATACACATTACATAATACAGAGACACGTGGACACACAAACGGGCCTGGGGAGCCTGGCAGGAGCTGGGCACAGCAGGGCTGGTGCCCACCCAACCCACCCCAGACCCCCATGCCACGGCAGTGCCCCCCGAGCCACAGGGCCCGACCTCAGGGCTGCTCTGGGAGCCTGGGCTTGGCCTGATGGGGGGCTACCCCCGAGCTCGGGGTGCTTTGGGCCACCCTCCTCCTCCTCACGAGGTAGTCAGGGAGGTACAGGGAGGAGAGGCAGCCCGGCTTGGGGCAGGACCGCGGGCACAGATCAGGTGGGCGACAAAGCCCTGCCAGCCCAGTGGCTCCCGGCACCTTCCCCACAGGAGCTTGGCCGGCCCAGGGCCCCTTGGCAGATGGGAGAGCGGGAGAAGGGGTAAGGCTGCAGGTGTGGGCACCTCCCGGGGGTGATCCCACGGGGGCACCCCCTCTGGGAAGCTCTTTGGGAAGAGGGGAGCGATCCTGCCGCGCGCTCGGCGAGCCCAGTACAGTACTTGTGGCAGGAAAATGGAGCGCGCCCAGTTCCGAGGCTCAGGCTGGGAGGGCAGAGGGAGCAGCCCTCATTTAGAGCCGAGGCCACACAAATAGCGCAGGAGAGCCAGGGCAGAGAGGTCTCTGAGACAGAGCTGAGAGTCAAAGGCCGTTCAGCAAAGGCAGAGCAAGGACATGGCGCCCGGGAGAAGGACACACAGCCCTTCCACCCCGCGTCCAGAGCAAGGATGCAGGTCCTGCTCGCTCCCGGGTACCGTGGGAGCTGGACTTGGCTGTGGAGCAGCTCTGGCTGAACTCACCCTCTCCCCACTCCTTTCCAAGGCAGGAGGATTGGCTGGGGCGAGGCAGAGCAAAGGCAGCGCTGTCTCAGCCCACCCTGCAGCTCTGCCGGGAGCACAGCAGCACCCAGCTCCCAACACGAGGAGCTTTGTTATTGCACTGGGTTGCAAATGCGGCGCTTATTGCCAGCTCAGGTGAGTCAGCCTGATCAGGGGCTGATGTGCCACCCGAGAAAACCGCAGGTGGGAGGGAGAGGAGTCAGCCACAGACTGATGTGCTGTGAAATCCCATGGCTAAAAAGGAATTTTGGGGCTGCTGGAGATGAGGGAGGCCAGGACTTCTCTGATCAAACTGCCCCATCGCCCTCCCGGAATGGTCCTGGCCACAGGCACCACTGCTTTCTTCTGGATGCAGACAGAGGGATCTTCAACTCCACATTCCCAGGGTGGAAAATAAGGGACAGAGAAGGAAGGGAGCCTCTGGGGGAGTGGAAAACACGCCTTCAATTCAGCCAGCCTCAAATGAGAGGGAAAACGGTCATGATTTTCAGCAGCAAAGCAATGTGGCTGCATTGCTCACACACACAATTAGACCAGAGAGGGCAACAGGGCTTGGTTAACACCAACCCTGACCCCGCCTTGGCAGAGAGGCTGGACTGGATGATCTCCAGAGGTCCCTTCCAACCCCAAAAACTCTGTGGCTCTGTGAAACCCACAGACAGCCTGGGTTTAAAGCTCTTCTGGAGAGAAATGTGGCCCTGAAGCTGCAAAAAGCCAAGGACAGAAAGGAAGAAAGCAGCACTGGGGGACAACAGCTCATCCACGCTCATCCTCCTGCTGGGATAAGCAGCACTGAGGACAAGATACTGGCAGGCAGGAATGTCAGCATGGAAAAACCCCAGGCCCTGCTTGCCCAGAGGTCGGCAGCCCCTGAGCTCCAGACACGCCTCCCAGCTGGTGGTGATGAGGAGCTGAGCTCCCACATCCTGCATTGCACTTGATAATTTCAGCACCAAGGGAAGGACCCAGCTCCCGGCTGCTGCCCGCCAGCCCGGGGAGCTCAGTGGGTCGTGGGAAGGGGTGGTCCCCTCTCAGTCCAACAGGCAGGGCAGTCTGTGCGGGGACGAGAGCAAAGCATCCCTTTTTCCAGGGCGTTTGGGGTCGTTCTGGTCCTCTGTGCCTTGCATAGAATTCCTCGGCTCGGGAAGCAAAACCCCTCTGATGTTGGGTTGCAGTACTGCAGGGGAGAAGCCTGAGGGCTGTCCTTGACTGGACATAGAGGACCTGTTTTATGAGTTTCTGTGTATTTTCCCTATTTTTTTCCACCAGGAGGATGTTGAAGTTAACACTTGTCGTGGTAGAGCAGGGAAGGACCAAGGGATGATCCCCGTGCAGGGGGAGCGAGGCACAGCCCTTAATCAGGGACAGAGCTGCAGGAACCCGTTCTCACCAATCATTCCTCCTCTTTGCCACATTCCCCGTGGCTCTGCCACACCCCTGGACTAAGCAGCGTGCCCTGCAACTCTTGCCCGTGACCCTGAGCTCCAGGGAAAGGCAAATCCATCTGTGATTTCCTTTGCTGGTGCCACTCCACCTGGCCGCTGCTGGATTTCTCCCCAATTCACCACAGAGGTGGCAAAATGTCACTCGAGGTCCATCTCCCCAGCACAGAGAACCGCGGGAGCCGAGTCCTTTGGGGAAAATGTGGGGAGGAGGGCGGGTGGGAGCACAGGGGTGGGAAGGGGAGGCCGAGCTGCCCCCTCCAGCTGCTGACAAGGGGCTCCAGCTGGGGGGAGGAGCGGGATCTCAATTATTATCTTTTCTTTTAAAGCCAGCCTTACAGAGAACTATAAATTAATCTGCTCATTAAATACTCAGGTGGGAGACCAGGGAGCCTCGGGCCGTGCAGGCCGAGGAGCGGCTACGGCTTCTTCCGCAGGTAATTGGAAGGGATCCAGCCCTCCCAGCAGGGCCCCCCAGTCAGGACCTTGCAGAACCACCAGCCGCTGCTGTTCTTCTCGCGAACTTCAAACAAAGTCCCTTCTCTGAAGCTGTTGGTCTCCTCGTCGCCTTCAAAATCCGCCACTGCCACATAGAGAGCTTCCCTGGAGATGTCCGGGCTGGAGATGGCGGCTGGGCTCCTCTCCTTGGCCTCTGCTCTCTCCACGGGCTTGGAGATGACCTTTGGGTTCACGCTGCTTCTGGCTTTGGCTTCGTCTTGGAGGGAGGCGGAGAGGAAGGGCTTGGCTTTGGGAGGGACCAGCATGGGCCTCCCTGGCACTGCAGAGGGCCTGATCTCGGGAGCGTCCCGAATTGGGGCCCTGGGCTCGGCGGGGACGGAGCCAGGAGCCCCCATCTTCTTTGGGGGGGGTGGCCTGCGAGGTGGCACCACGGGGCGCTGCGGAGGGGCGTCCCTAGCACAGGGGGGGTTCGCTGGGCCCAGGGGGGGTTTGGGCAGCGCCTCTTTGGTGGCGTGGCTGTCCAGCTTGGGCAGGGCTTTGGTCTCCACGCCCGGCCGCTCCGGAAACCTCCCGCCAGCCTCCGAAGAGACCGTGGCATTGCTGAAGGAGCTTTCCCCGGCTGCAGGGTCCTGCTCCGAGGGTTTCTCTGGGCACTTGGCAGGTCTCAGCTTGCTCCGCAGGCTGCAAATGTCCAGTTTGTCATCGGCTGGGGGTGGGTCAGTGCGGGGGGACGCAGCGGGTTTTGGCCTGATCTGAGGTCTTGACTTTAAGAACGGGTTCTGGGTGATGGGCTCAGGTTTGTCCTCCACAGGCTCAGCTTTTGGCTTGGTTGGCTTGACAATGGGCCGGAGGTTTGGCTTCTTCACCTCCTTGGCTGACACCTTGTGTCCACATTCCAGTCCCATCTCGTTTTTCAGCTGGAAGAGTTTGCCCTTCTCCGGCTTGAGCTCCGGCTTCTTGCTGTCCTTCGGGGCTGCCGACTGCTTGGGTGGGATCATGGGCAAAATCATGCCTGGGGGCTTGGGGGGAGGTCTCTGCCTCTCTAGCAACTCTCCTTCTGATTTAATGATGGACTCCTTCCTGGGCGGAAGGCTGGGCTTCTCCTCCATGTCGCGGTCCGAGATCTCCTCGTAGCCCCCGGCAAAGGACAGGTCCCCACTGTCGGGAGCCTCCTTCCCCTTCCAGTCCTTGCCCCACCTCCCTGAGCAGTCCATGCCATTGGGAGGAGCCTCTGGCAGAGGTCGGCACGGCCCCGTCGCCTCCTCGCTGGCGCTGCCGTCGGTGTCCCCGAGCCGCAGCTGGGCCATCTCGTTGGGAAGGGGAGCCAGGAAATTGGGCCTGGAGGCGTTGCTGGTTTTCTTGTACTTATCAATGAAGGTGGCAGGGGCCCAGCCTTCCTTCTCCTCGATCTGGATGTACCACCAGCCACTCAGGTTCTTCTCGATGACCTGCCAGGGGGAGAGGAGACCTCAGACAGCCGCTCTGCACTAAAGGGACATGGAAACGACGGCAGGGGGACACGTGGCCTTGGTGCTGCTCCAGCCAACAGCCACGGAACCCCAGAAGTGATTCCATCCTAAGGGGAACGGAACCTGGCCCTGGCTGCCAGGGAAGGCAGAGGGCGGAGGAGGAGCTGCTGAGCTGTCTCCATCCCTCCCAGAGCGAGGTGCCGGGTGCTGGCGGTGGCCACAGCGTGGCACTGTTGGAGCGACCAAGCAGCAGCGATCTCGTGTGGATCCCACACTGCCCAGCCTCCCTGCAGCTCCACGAGCGGGGCTGGGGCCCGGGAGGGGCTGACTGGGGCAGCCCTGAAGGAAAAATCCTCTTAGAGAGGCGTAAATCACATCCACTCGCGGAGAAAGCAAAATCACATCTGCAGGAGGGGTTCTGCCAGCAAAGAGGGTGTGCCAGGAATTTTGGAAGGGCTTTTAACTTTACACCTGGCCTAGCTAAGGGGAAAAACTCCCATCTCTAACTCCATTTGTGGTGTGGGTTTTTTTTCCATTTGCTCAAACAGAACACTCACACTTGGAGGCCACCAAGAACTGTGTGGGGCCAAGGTCTCCTGAGCTCCTACAGGTTTTTATCCCACTCTCAGAGAGCCCTGGAATGTTAACAGGGACAAAACCACGGCTGGTTTTCACCCAGAACACCACGAGGAGCAGATCTCCCCTGCCTGGAAGGGGAGCTCCTGCCTGAACCAGGTGCCAGGGCAATGGGAGGCAGCAGCACTGCCCTGAAGTGAAGGTGTGCGAAGGGAAGGTGACAGCCTCACCTCTACTTTCATTCCTGCCTGGAAGCTGATGCCGTCAGGGATGGTGGTCTGGAAGTCAGCGATGGTGTAATATTCCTCTTCCACTTGAGGGGGGACAGGAGGCTTCGGCAGGTTCAAACCACGAGGCTGTGACAGGAACACAGAGAACCCGTCAGTGTGTTTGTACAGCAGCTGTGGCACCCCAGCCCCACAAGCCACCAGCCAGGCACTTTTCCAGGGGACAAGATCCCTGGAAAAGGACAACCAGTGACCAGAGCTCCTTGCAGTGCTCCCCTCCCACCCCCTGTGCCATTGCTGCCCTCCTACACCAGCTGGCACTTACTATGGTGAGGTCTCGGCGAGGAGGTGGCCTCTGCCTCATCTTTGGGGACTCTGTGGAGGAAGAATTCCAGATGCTGTTGAGTTTCTGGCTTTTGAACGCGTGTTCATGAAAGACAAGTGACAGACAAAACAGAAAGGCCAGGACTAAACCTGCCCCAGGGGAAAGGAATCTGAAGGAAGAACTCATCAGCCCAGAATCCTGAGTCAGCCAGGTCACCCAGGTTTCAAGGGTTTCCCAGCTTTCAGGTTCTCCTGGGAAATGCAGCTGAGGTGGCCATATGAAGCTGCTTTTCCACTGCAGGACTGACCCAGAGGACCTGGCCTGCAGAGGGGTTAAGATCAGAGAATCACAGAATCACAGAATGGCCTGGGTTTGAAGGCACCTTAAAGCTCATCCAGCACCAGCCCTGCCATGGGCAGGGACACCTTCCACTGTCCCAGGCTGCTCCCAGCCCCGTCCAGCCTGGCCTTGGGCACTGCCAGGGATCCAGGGGCAGCCATAGCTTCTGTGGGCACCCTGTGCCAGGGCCTCCCCACCCTCACAGGGAAAGATTTCTTCCCAATATCCCATCTAACCCTGCCCTCTGTCAGTTTGAAGCCATTCCCCCTTGTCCTGTCCCTCTCCATCTTTCTGGCAGGCTCTCTTTAGGTGCCCCAGTTTGTGAGAGGAGAACATCTCCAGCCTGGGAGGGGATGCCCATCCCATCTGCTGACCCTCGGCAGGTCCCTGGGCAGCGCTGTCCCTGTGCCCCCACTCTGTGTCCCACGGCCCGCCCCAACCTCGCTGCAGAACCCACAGGCCCTGCAGGTCTCTTGTCAGCTCAGAGCCTCTTATTTCGCTCAAAACCTGTGGGGAAGGCTGTGTTTGGAGCCCGCCTGATGGTGCCCGGCACTTACTGCGTCGGATGTCGGCGTTGGGCAGGGCCCGGCTCTCGAACCTCCCGTCCCTCGGGCCCCCCAGCCCGTCCCTGTCCCTGCTGGCCGGGACCTGCTGCCGGGAGACACCGTCCAGATCCAGGGCGCTCGAGTGAGCCGAGGAGCCCGAGCCCAGCTTCTGTGGGAACGCATCCCCATTCCCCTTCCTGAGGTAGGAGGCAGGGGCCCAGCCCTCCTGGCCCTGGTACCTGTGGGGGCAAGGACAGCAGTGTCACCACGCAGAGTCCCCGTGCCACGCCGGGGACACGAGCCTGGAGCTCAGCACGCACCCTGGCTGAAGGCACTGCCAGCTGTGGGCAACAGGAGCTTGCCAGGCTCTCCATGGCACCAGGAGAGCTCCCTCATGGCTAATGCTCCCACACAAGCTGGCCCCAGCCAGGGCCAGTGGCTGGGAATGCTGTGAAGCCCAGTTTTCACCTCAGCAATGGCACCAGTTCAGGAATGAAGCGCTCTGGCAGGGGAAGCAGAGGGAAAAACCAGAGGGCTGCTGCTGGGATTGAGGTACCTGGTCTTTGGAGGAAGCACCAGCCCTCTCCCTGCTGGCAGCCTGGATCCCTTCCCTGCTCTAAATCTGTTTAGGAGAGAAACCAGCCCCATGAGCTGACTGAAAAACCACAGTGCCCCTGACATGCCAGAGACTCTCCCCGCTGGCTGGGCTGCAGCCACCTCGTTCAGATGGCACCAACTACCGAGCTTGTAATTGCCTTTAGAGCTCCTGTGGCAGCTCTCCTCCGCTGAAAGCATCAGTGGATGTGTTTCTGGGGCTGTGCTGCTGCCAAGAGCACAGGTTCAGCATGAGGTTAAGAAAATTGCAGCGCGTGCTCCCACCCAGAGCAAGCCCGGCCGTTTGCTCGGCCGCAGAGGAGAGAAAATGAGCTTCCAGCAGAAAACAACCCTCAGCTCAGGATGGGCTGGAGCCTCTGGCTCAGCACGCCCTGCACACAGCAGGGCTGGCCCAGAGCTGGCCATTCCCTGCAGGAGCCTCCCACCAGAGCCAGGGCGTCCAGCCTGCCCCGGGACACTTGTGGGTTTTCCCATCAGCAGGATGGGACACCCCATTAATGCTCTCGCCCCTCGGCACTGCTGGATGACACAGCCACCTCCCAGCACAGGAAATCGGGGCATTTCAAAGACTTTCAACCAAAGCTGTGCTTGAACATCAGATTTGTCAGGATGGAGAGAAAGGAGTTCTGGTACTCCGCCCTCCCCAGCTCATGGACTTGCTTTGGGACTGGACATCCCGCAGCCCCAGCTGCAGTGCCTGGGACAGTACCTGATTTTCCACCAGCCCTCCAGGTTCTTCTGGATCACCACCACCACAGCCCCTCTGTCCAGGTTCATTTCATCCTGGTCTCTGGCCGTGTAGGGGTAAATGACCGTGTACTTCTCCTCTGTTGGAAAGAAAGTGCAGTTTCACGGGGGAACTGGTTCCAGGAAACCTGGCCTCAGCTGAAAAATGGCTATGAAGTGCTCTATATCAATGATGATTCTTGTAATTCAGGTGCAAACACACAGAGACACACGACCACTCAAAGGGAAATGACAGTGAAATGTATTTCAAATCAAACCCGGCTGCGTTTGGAAATGTAAACTTGGGAGAGTTACTCTGGCCCAAGAAGTCCTCTAAAAAACAGCTCCTCCTCTCCCTTAGGACTAAAGACTTTTCACAGCTCATCACAGAAGCTCTTCCATGCATCCATTTCAGCTCAAATTTCTTTCTCAGAGCCTTTAAAGAGGAACTGTCCTTTCTAAGGGGAGAAAAATCCCACAGGTATGAGGGGGCAACCCCATGCACACAGAGGTGCCCTCAAACAGCTCCAGAGCAGCACATCTGCAGGAAGTTCACCATTCAGCCCCCAGGACATCAGTCAAAGCCATGTGGGGAGCCTGGAGAAGAGCCTGATGTCCTGTCCACCAGAGCAAAGGATGTTAAGCAGGGATAGGGATGTTCTTCCCTTCAGGAGGAAGGAGAGACATCCTAAAAGCCATGCAGACATGTCAGACAAATGCGTCCATCCATCTTCCCCTCTCCCTCACCATGTCCTGGAAGAAACACAGGGAAATAATGGCCTGTGCTTAAGCAGTGCCACAATAGGGTGAAGGCCATTTGGGGAAAAACCTGCCTCCAAAATCCACCCCTCTGGCCATCCCTATAACCCCACCATGCAGGTTTCCTGGATTTGTCTTCTGGGAGGGGCTGATTTCCCACCCCTTCATGCAGAGGAGTCCAAGCAGAGGATGTCCTGTCACATCCAGCAGCACCAAGGTGGCTCTTTTGCTCCTGACCTCACCTGGAGGCACCAGCCCCAAGAGCCAAGGCAGCAATTCCAAGAATTCTGCACATGTGTGCTGGGGAAAAGCAGAAACTGCAGGTTCTGAGCCCGAAACACAACGTGAGAAGGAGCAGCTGAGAGAGGAGAGGGATGTGCACTGGGGGGCCTCAGGGAAGGCTGAGGAGCAGGGGTGGCACATGCTCAGCCAACCAACATGCACACAGCGCTCCGAGCACAACACGGGGGCAGCCAAGAAATCTCCGTGTGGTCCACCTTGACCCCATCCGCTGGTGTACAAGTCCCCAAGAGTCCGGCGGCGGCCAAGGTGCCTGGGCAGAGACCAGTATCTCCATGGCACTGGGAGCAGCATGGTGGGGAAGCAGGAGAAGGACAAGAGAGGACGTAAGAGGCGGCACGTCGGGTGCAGGAGGAGATGGGGCTGATGCAGGGTGGCACAGAGACCCTGCTCACCTGGAGCCCTCCCCAGCCTGAGCCCCCCTCCACCTCCAGCTGCCCACACGAGGGCTGAGCCAGCTCCTGCTCTGCTCTGAGCACACAGGGCCACTGGGCTGTGTTATCCAGGGGCACTTTGGATTTGCTCCAAGGACAGGCTGGAACCCTGCTATTCCCACCCTGTGGGCTCTTTGTTCTGCACACGTTGAGGGCACGTGGATTGTCCAAGGACCTGGGGTTTGCTCCTTCTCCAGGGCAGGTAGAACAGGTCTCTGAGCCTAAAGGAGGCACTGGGGTGAGCATTCCTTGGGCTTCAGCCCCTCTGTGGGGAGCAGAGAGGCCGCTGGGTGCACCACCAGTATCCAGCTGCCCCGGTGCTGCTGCAGCACTGGGCAGGCAGGACCATTCCTGGGGTTTTGTCCCTTTTCCCAGGTTTTGTTCCTGGGTTTTTCCTCCCCCAGGCTCGTGCCCTGCCCCGTTCAGGGAGGGTGAGGCAGTGCTTGCAGCAGCTCTGAGCACTTCAGCCGGAGGAAGTCGGGGGAGATGCCTCCAGCAGCTTCGTACCTTCATCAGGCTGCATTGAGAACTCCTCCTGGACTCCATCCTGGGCCTCCAGGCAGGTCGCTGGCACCCAGCCTTGCTCCTCCAACGTGCTCACAAACCACCAGCCTGAGGAGAAAACAGCAGGAGGCTCAGCCAAGGGCTCACATCAGCCAAAAACTGCCTCCCTCCCTCCAAACCACGAGCCTGGGGGGCTGTGACCCCTTTCTTGCATCTCCACGGGAAGCTGGGGTGACCCCAAAGCAACAGAGCCAAGCACAGGAGAACTGCAGCAGAGTGACACCTAAAAGCACTATTCCCTCCCCAGGAAAAGCAGGAGAGGCTCTGGGAGCTGAACGGCTCCAGCCACTGCGTTTGCTTTCAGTTTTTTCTGCCCCTTCATGGTTCATTTTCCCTCAGTGTGGGTCAGCAAGCCCGGGCTAATTAGCAGAGATGAATGCCCTGTGTGTGAATCAATAGCCGAGTCCTGCTGCGCCCGCCTTCCTCACATTTGTGGAAACAGCAAAATTGAAAAGCTACGAGCAAATGCAGGATTTAAAACACCAGCTCTCCCTCTGGAAGCCCAGCCAGCTCCAGGGAGGCCACAAAGCAATTCTGGGCCCCCCTGCGTGTCCAATCAAAACCAACTCGTGCTGCTCGTTATTAAAAGCACAATTTGTGTCTTTAGGGGGCAAAAATAAAGACTGAGTATTACCCTCAGAACCCCACCAGTGAGTCATTCAGAAAGACAACGAGATTGTCAGGGAGGGAATCAGCTACCTGCACGGGAGGGAAAACCAGGGCTGACCTTTGATAAATAAATGATTTTCCACAGCTTTGGAGCTGGCTGTGCTAATCGTTTCATTTGCTTCAGGGTTGCTTTCATTTCTCTCATTCTCAAACAGAGCTGCTGGTGCAACTGATCCTCTGGGGACCAGCTCTCCAGAATGTTAAAATCCATCTTCATGGTTTATCTTTAACCGCCCCCAACAAGCAACTTCTGTGAGCTTCAGGGGATAAATTCTCCACAAGTTGGGCCCACAGCATGGCTCGGTCCCTTTGCAGAGGTTAAGAGCGAGTTTAAGTTTTGAAGCAAGCGAAGAGCTCGGCGGCGTGCCCACAGGAGCTGTGAATGGACAAAGGGGGCTCCATGGGCACCACGAGTGTCCCCCTCTGTCACCGACACCAGCCTGCCGAGCCCAAGGATGGCTTTTGTCCTCAGGACACATCAGCCAGGTTTTTCAGCATGAAGAAGCACAAAGTAGAGACTTGAAGAAGGTGGACGGCGCCTGGCGCTCAGCACGGGGGGAATCAGCCCTCAGAGCCAGCCCTGAAGCCTTGTCCACACTCACACAGACCAAAGCTGCTTCCTCCACATCCCACCTCGGCTCACCATCCCCGTGGGATGCCTGGGGGCTGTTTGGCTTAAGGAAAACGCTGACAACACAGGACTGCTCCTCCTGCCCCTGCTCCAGCCCCGGAGCCCTCTGCCGAGCCCAGCTCCCTGTACCTGATTCGTTCTTCTCAATGATATCCACCACCTGGCCCACGCACAGGCTGATCTCCGAGCTCTCCTGCTTCTGGTAGTCGGCCACCACGACATACTGCTCCAGCACCAGGGGCTCGGCCGAGGCACCGTCAGCTCCTGCACAGGGGCGACAAGAACCGACCCGCGTGCCAGGTCAGCGCAGCCCCCAGGGCACGGCCACCGCCACCGAGCAGCTCCAGGGCACCCCGGGGACCCCAGCGTGAGAGGGGTGAGCCGGAGATTTGGGCAGAGTGAGGGGGGGAGAGATCAAACCAGCAGCCAGGTGAGATGGGGGCAGCCGGGCGAGACCTTGCGCTGCTGCCCACCAGAGCCATCCAAGCGACCTCAGCGCCACCAGCAGCCTGGACCTGCTTGGGGTTTAGGGACCCTGCTGTGCACATCAGCTGTCCCAAAGCACGGACCAGCCCGAACCACACGGCCTGCAGCGGGTTCTGCCGGGCTGAAGAGCCCCAGCAGCCCGGTGGGAGGTGTTTTAGGACAGGGCAGCATTCCCCGTCCTCGTGGCCCCGCTGTGTGCGGCCCCCTCGGTTTGCTCTGCTCCTGCTGCACATCCCAGTTTCCTGGCAAACACGGGAATTGAAAAACCACCCCGAGGAGGAGCAGAGGGGGCAGGACACAGCGGGAACAAAGCGTTCCTGCGGCCAGAAAGAGGAGAGCCGGGAGCGGCCGGATCGCCGGGAGCTGCGGGATCGCCGGGGAGCGGAGCCGGGCCGGCGGCAGGTGGCACTGCGGGACAAGCCGGGACAACCACGGGATAACCGGGACGCCGGGAGAACTGCAGGCACAGAGGGACACCGGGAGAACCGCGGGATAACCGGGAGAACTGCAGGATAACCGGGACACCAGGAGAACTGCGGGACACCGGGAGAACTGCGGGATAACCGGGACACCAGGAGAACTGCGGGACACCAGGAGAACTGCGGGATAACCGGGACACCAGGAGAACTGCAGGATAACCGGGAGCACTGCGGGATAACCGGGACACCGGGAGCACCACAGGATAATGGGGACGCCCGGGAGCACCGCCAGCCCCTGCTGTCACTGGAGGGGAGCGAGGCCAGCCTCCTTTTTAAACTCCCAGCCACACGTGTCCCTCTTCCTTTCCCCTGCATCCTCCAAAACCCCGCGGGCGTGTGCCCTGGTGGACTCTCTCCCTTTATTCGAATAAAGTTGCCTTTTTGGACATAAACCTCTGGCATTTGTGGATTTTCCTGACACCGAGCTCTGGCTTCCAACCCAACACTCTGCCTTGCAGCTTCCCAGCCTGTCAGGGAAGACACTGTTCCATTATTCCAGTCTCGCCTGGAGTGGTAAGGTTTAATTAATAATTAAAAAGCTCTGGAAGTAGAAAGAGTGTTAATTACTACAGCACCAGTGATACAAAAGAATCACACAGCTGATTGCAGGTGTTGAGTCGAGTTTATGGGGCCTGTGCTTTACTCTGAGTTTCAAATTTTGCCAGGGCAGAACTCACGTCTGGGCCAGGCACAGCAGAAATACAGGACAACCCTCTCCCAGTCTCCAAGGGGTGTGAAATTCCATGCAGAGAGATGGTTCCTTGGGACACTTAGGTCAAACGCAGCAAAGGAATTCAGACTGTGACCAGGAAGGAGTTTCCATGGCAAGTGCACCTGCACCAGGTGCTGCCCCATCACAGCAGAGGTCTCAGCCTCTCAAAAGATCTTTCCTACGGGAGAACCTATTTCAGGGCCTAGGAAAACCTAAGGTGCCATTCTCATCCCAAAAGGGTGATGAGTAGAGATGGACGAGTTCCACAGCAGGTCCCCAGGATTCCCAGGATGTTCTGCTGCCTCCTGGAGAAGTTCTCCCGTGCACAAGGCGACAGCCTCTCCAGCTGGTTCTGAGAAAGCCAGACCACAACCAAGATTTAAGTGACCCTTGTGTCTGCAGGACGGTGTTATTTCAAGGAAAAGGAAGGGAATTGTCTGTGTTCATCTGCTATAAACAGCACTCTGCAGAGCTCCAGGTGAGCTGGCCAGGGGCAGAGGATCTGTTCCTGCTCATGAAAGCTTCCTCCACACCAAAACCCAGAGGTGGGGCAGCAGACAGAGTTAAAAATAGCCCCCCAAAGTGAATGGTGGATGCTGGCACTATTTGTGCTACCAGCTCGATTAAAGGCTTGTGCTTCAAGCAAGCTGAGGATCTGCCCAGCCCCTGAGAGAAGAATAACAACTCTAGGAAGAGATAGGTACTTCCCTTTCTGCCTCCCTCGCTGTAATTACACCCCTGGCTCTGAGGCTATTTGTAGTTTCAGCAGCCAATTCTGGATCCTCCAATGTGCCCATTAAACCAGCAGGAGAAGCGGTAAACTGAGCTCGGAGGAAGAAGTAGGCGTTAATTTCGGGAGCATCTTCACCTGGCATAATCGTCCTCAACCACAAAAACACACCCTGGGGTGAGCAAAACCACCCTGTGCACGGCCAGACTTGGGCTCCTCCAAAACAGGAAGGGTGTGAAGCTTCCCAGGGAGATGGGAGACAGCAGAACGCGCCGCAGCTGGGCAGGGAGGAGCAGCTCGTCACCCCCCAGGAGAGGGGTTTGCAGACAGCTCAGGCAGGAGCACAGACTGTGCATCCCCAGCACTCCCCAGCTGCGACAGGGACACCAACGTGGCCTAGGAAAGGGGAGTCCCTCGAGTCGAGGGACCCCTGAGGCCCTTGGGCTGGGCTTGCAGAGCTGGTGCTCACCCCGGGTACAGGACAGACACTCGGCACATCCCAGAACAACCCCGGGGCTGCTCAGAGCGGTGACCTCGCTCTCAGCCAGCCCAAAAATCCTTTGACCATTCACCCGAGGGCTGAGATGTACGAAACCAGCAGGAAATCTCACGGATATGGGGCTGCTTGTGATGTTTGCAGCCTTTCCAGATTCCAGATTTGCAAGTGCCAAAGGTGAGAGGGCTTGTGACAGAGCTTGGAGGTTGGTGCTGCCAGAGGGAAACAAAGAGCTCAGCCCTGAATTAGGGGCACAGGTATTTGGGTTTGAAGCCTGTTGTACACTCCAGCCTTCACCTAATGCATCTCCCGAAATGTCATTCTTTGGATAAAGTTCCTCCCTCCTCTGCCTGCGTGGATCAGATCCAGAGCTCCCGGGACAGCCCCTCTTCTTCCAAACCTGAGGAGTTTGTGATGATCAAAACAAACAAGAGGGCCCTTCCTCCTGCTCTCACGTGAGATGGGCACTGAGTGCTGTGCTGAATTCCTTGCAAACCCTCTCATCCCTCCAGGGATTCTTCCAGAATTAGGAAAACAATCACATGGAAATACCATTCACCAGTTTCAGAAAGCTCCCCTTCTGGCTGCCGGGTTTTCTCTGCCTCCCCTCAGACCAAACACCGGTTTGGGGTCTCTCTGCCCTTGCAGGGTTATTCCGTAGCACACCAAAAGGGACGTGGGCACACAAGAAAGCAGCAAAAAACCAAACTGGCAGAGGGGCATTTGAGGTCTCTGCCAGCCTCCTCGGGCAGCTCCACCCAAATAGAAACTCTGGAGGCAGTTTCAGGTTCGCCTGCACGAACCCATGGCTCTCCATCTGTGCTTTCCGTGGAACTGTGAGAGGCAGGGAGAACAGAAATGCTCAGAACAGGCTCGGGGACTGATGGGATGACTACTTTTAGACATACTCAAATCGGTGGCCAAGGCAGAGCCCCGAAGTCTGGGGAATAATCCACCCCCTGCAAGCTGCAGGCTGGGCAGAGCCCACGCCTCAGGCTCTGGCAGGTGGGACTACAAATGCTGGTAAAAAAAGCTAAGCCAAGAAAGCAGATTTTATTTCCAGTGCTCACACACACCGGGCCCTCCTCGAAACTCCAAATGTCATCTGAGTCTCGTGGTCACCACAGGAGCAGCACTTTAACCCACTCTGCATCCCAGTGTTTGCTCTAATCCCATTTCCAAACCAGGCTTGCTGCTGCCAGGAGCTCGGAGCTCCTTCCAACACTGCTCAAGAGCAGCTCACCCCCTCTCTGGCAATTGGGAAATTGCTTATTGTGGAAAGTCCTCGTGATTTTTGTTTGCTAGCAGCTGTTGGATGACCCCTCCTCAGGGACATCCTGGATTGAAGGAGTATTTTCTGTGCCTTGCTGCACATTTGCTACCTCAAAGCAGGCCTGGCTCGAGGACCCAGTGACCCATCGGGGATTTCCTCGAGGTATGGGAGGAGCTGGGGTGGCAGCAGCTGAACCACACTCTGATTGTGCTGCCAGGAAATGCAAGACAGCGAGAGGAGCCTCTGAACATGTCTGGCACGAGGCATCAGCCCTGTGTGAGAGCAAACACCTCTCCCTGCTGGCTGCTGCCAGGGGCAGAACAGCACATCCTGCCCTGCCTGGATGTTCTCCAAACTCTTCCTTCTCAATGCAGAACTCCTGCTTCTCCAACAGGCAGCGTCCTTAAATCGAATTCTGCACTCCCTGGACTGAGTTATGCAGCAGAAATTTTCTTCCTCTTCTCAACCCTACAGAGCCTTCCCTTCTCCTGTCCCCAGCACTTCAGAACAGAGCCAGGCTGTGCTTGCAAGTGGCCATGAGAGCTTTAAAATGACAGAGAGCAGTCAGGGACTGAGGCAGAAGTGCTGTCCAAAGGTTTTAACCATCCTGGTAAAACCCCGTGAGTCCCTCAGGAGAGCACTCAGCCCACGAGAACAGATAAAACCAGGAGCCACCAACTTGTTCAGAGCTTCCCATCTGCATCCTACAGCCAGGCCCCGTGAAGACACTGGGACACCGTCAGCTCCTGAAGGAGGGAGGGGCTGCAGCTCCGGGGGAAAAGAAAGTGGAATCAGGCCTTGAGTCTCCCCTGGGCCTCCCCTCTCTCCTGCGAGAGGAACCCTCTCACCTACAAGTGGGTTTGCTCACACAGCTGATGGCAGTGCCAACCCTCTGCCCAAAATCCTTTCCACCACTGATCCCAGCAGAATCTCCATGCAGCCAAAGCTCAGACCTTCCTTCCCAAACAACCTCACATTGTTTTTGTACCTTCTGCAGCTCCAGGAGCTGAAAGATGCCTCCCCAACCCACAGATCGAAGGCTCTTCCACTCCTCTCTCCTGCTCTTTTTGGGAAGCTCAAATAACCCTAAACCACACCAACAAGGGGGCCTTTCAGGGATGTACCCCTCTCTGGAGGAGCAGGGGCTGAGCATCCCAGACCCAACCACCTTCCCCAAGGCTCCCAGCTGGTGCCACGGTGAAGGAGAACGTCCTGCTGGGAGACTTTCAGCCCCACACTGCCCCCCAGGCAGCTCAGACATTCCTCTGGACTCCTGAAATTTTACATCCCTGCCCCTGCAGACCTTCAGCAGCACCCGGGACACGTCCCCTGCACGTGGAGCTGCACCAGGAGCCAAGCCCCAGCCCCTGTGCCACTGCGCCGTGTCCACCAGCCACCACAGAAAGCTGCAGGGGACGTGACAGCCTGCGGCAAGGGTGACAAGCTTCTTGCCCCCCTCAGCTGAGCAGGTGTCCCCCCAGAGAAAGGCAAAGCAGAGCAAGGGCAGGAGCAGCTGTTAGTACCTCTCTGCAGGAAAGAGGCCGTTCTCTGGATAATCCCTGATGGGGAACAAAAGGACGGGAGACAAGGCATGAGGCAGGGAGGGCACGGACTGGGGGCTCCTGCAGCGGGTACCAACACCTCAAGGAGTGGAGTGGGGGGAGGCCAGGGCAGTGCTGAGAGCTGTGGGCATCTGACCCAGCTTGGGGAGCGCCACGGAGGCTCGGGGAATATGGGCCGGGGGCTTGGAGGCTGCAGCGAAATCCCAGCGGATGGAGGGGGCTCAGTGTGCTGGGGAGCCCCACGGGGCAGCAGAGCAGGGCTTGGGTTGCCCTGGGGCTGGGAGCTCGCCCCACAGCAGGAGACCTCGGCTGCGGGGGGAAGGAGGGGTTGGTGTGACCAGCAGAGAGGAAAGGAGTCCTTACCAGACCTCTTCTTTCCAATGGGCTCCCTGAAAAAGAGAAGGAAGAGTGTCAGCAGAGCGAGGGGACAGCTGGGGTGTTGGTCGAGTGACAAACCCACCCAAGAAAGCAGAGCTGTGCTGGTTCTGGTGGTGCCGCTGACCTCCCTCAACCAGCTCGTGTCTCCATGGGCACCACCCACCCTTCAAACAGCCTCTTTTCTTTTAGAAATTTAGTGGTTTGTCCTTTCCTCGGTGAGCTTGGGTTGCTGGCCTGGCCTTGCAACTCCCACCGAGCCAGCTGGTACCACCTCCAGCACTCATCCACGGAAGTATCAATAAAATTAAATAAAATGCAGCCAAGATGGAGTGGAAACAAACAGGACATGGTTACAGAAACTGGAGCCTGTTGAATTCAGATACCACAAAGAGCTGAACGCCACGTCCCAGGTGCAGACCAACAGAGGACTTGACGGGACAGAGCATCCCAAAGATTTCCAAACAGAGGCAGCATTGCAGAGCTAAATCAGAATTAATTAATAAGCCCAATTAAAATTTCCCCGGTTCAGAGGTACGACAGGGAAGGGGAGCAAAGCAAGGTCACATGAGAGGGCTGGAGATCAGCAGGTGGGAACGGCACCCTCGTGCTGATGGCAATAACCGCTGTTTTCCCCCTGCCTTCTGCTAAACCCATCGCTGGAACTCAGCCCCTGCTTCCTTTCTCCGGCTGCTCCATCTGGGCCAGGGGGCAAGGCAGGAGCTGCAATTTCACTTTGCTGCTGGGATGTTGCTGGCAGCGACACAAAGAGCTGCAGGTCTGAAGGGCAGCAGCCCCGGCCCAACCACCTCAGAGGGGACAGGAGCTCAGACGAGACAGGAAACAGCAATAAACTGCCGGCAGCATCTCCTCCTCCTCAGATCCCTGCGGAGCAGAGAAGGGCTCCAGATGAAGAGAAGGAAAAGCCACTCTGCTTTCCACTGTGAATCTCATTTAGCTCCAGCCACAGCACAGTTCCAAGGCACCGATGCACAGCTGTGACAGGGGGGCACCAACCAGCCCCACAGAGGTGGCAAAACCCTGGAATGCTTCTCCAGCTGCTTCCCCAAAACTCCGAAGGCAAAGTTTCCTGTGTGACTGGAGCCTCACTTAAAGCCCTGAGCCAACACCACAGTCCCAGTGGGCTCAGCTCAGAATCCTTCACATAATCCCCTGAAAGGAAACTCTGACACATGGAGAACTCTCAGCACGTTCAATAATCCCCATGCCATGGTTTTTTTAGGAAAAGAGAGTCAGGTTTCTCAAGCATCTTCTCTAGGCAGCACTCCCGTGGATCCAGGGATGGGAAGGAGATGGGGAGCACAGGGGTTCTGCAAAGTGAGCAGGTTGGAAGCTCAGAACACAGAGGCTGCTTTCCAACAGTCTGTAAGAGAACTGCAGGGTGCTGGGGATGCTGAAAGTCTTCATGGACTTACAGGGTCATAATTCAGGCGAGAAACGTTAATTAAAAGTCATTAATTATAAACCCAGGTCTAAAGAAGAGTTGTTACAAGCCGGCTTGAGTTTAAACTCCTTCCTAAGGCACTTTGGGTGGCTGCTGGGCCAGGCAGGTCCCAGAGCTGCAGGGAGGTGGCCCTGAGGTTGTCACACAGAAAAACCACCCTGCAGAGGCACTCACAGGAGAAAAGTGCCCTCACATGTGGCTGTGGGCACCTCAGCACCATCCCTGCTGCCACAGCCAGCTCGTGGAATAGGTGAAGGACTGGAGCACCAACACGAGGAAAACAGCTCCAGCTGCTGCAAACCCACACAGGAGCCACACCAGATGAGACGGATCTGAGGTCAGCATTCCAAGAAAACATCTCCCTCAGATTAAAAAAAAAAAACAACTCTCTTGTAAAAAAAAAAATCCTTCTGTAATACAGTAATGCCACTGAAATAGCTGTCAGGAGGGGGTTCATCTCCTGAGCGTTCAGCAAGCTTGGAGATGTTTGCAGAATTTATGCAGGCCAGGAATGGGGTACAACAGAGCCCTTGTTTGGGAGAAGTGATGTTTAGCAACTGCTCCAGCAGCACTGAAAGGAGCCCCTGTCCCCACACTCCAGGGCCACCGGAGACTCAGCCAAGCTGAGCCCTCAGGCTCAGAACCTGCCCTGGAAGCTCAGAAAAGCCAGAGCTCTGTCCAGGGACCTGGCACAAAGCAGATTTCTGCAGAAACTGGGTATTTCTGTCTGCTGTCACTCTGGAAAGCCAGTTCTCAGCAGAAAGGGAAGGAGGAGGCTGCTTTGGAGCTGGGATTCAGCCCCAGCTCCCGGTGAACGTGCACGCAGGCATCTGGAGAAGTGCAAAACAAACAGCTTGGCGTGCAAGCTCTGATCTGTCTGCAGAGCAGGACATGGCCCAAAAGCTACAGGCCAGCAAGAATCCTTATCCCAACCAACCTCCATCAACTCACGGCTCTCTGGTTTACCAGCAAAAGCTCCAGGAGTGGCTTCCTACAGCCCCTCCATCCTAGAGCAGAGACGAAGTTCAAAGCAACAACTTTTCTAAGTGTTTTATACATGATGGGCTGCTCAGCTGCCAAAAAACCCCAGTGAAAGATGCTTTTAATGGAAGAGGTTTCTCACTGCCTGGGGTAGATCCTGCCCCCAGCCTCTGGGAACAGCACCACGACAGCCCCTTCCCCACCACACCCCACTTGTGACCGCAGGCGGTGAATAAAGAACTACTCGGTAATATCAACAGCTTGCTAGTCATTAATATTAATCACTTATTAATGACTGTTAGGGCCTTGCTTAGAGTTAAGCTGGGCTCCCGCGTGTCCCACAGCTGAAATTCAGCGGGAGGAGGGAGCAGCTGAATGCCCTGACTCAGCAGTGGCTCCGTGCCCGGCCCTTCAGACTTGCCCAGCCCTACTCCAGCGCCTCTGCTGCGGCTGCAAGCGGCTCTGAGCCGGAGCAGCGCGGATGGGAGGTGAGGGGGGTGCACACAGCAGCTCCCCACCTCAGCAGCCCGGCATCCTGTGCTGGTCAGACCTGCTGAGAGGCGCGGGGAGCCGGAATTTGATGACTTCTCTTCTTTGAAGCTGCAGGGCTCCCATCCAACACCGAGGAGAAAAATCCCACATCCCCCAGACTGCTAACTTTCCAGAGATTTCTTTTTTTCCATAACCATTTCTCTTCTCCTTCTTCCCCCACCCCCTTCCCGCTGCTCTTCGCAAATTCTTCTGGATTCGGCCTCATTCTGACCTACCACCACTGGGCAGCCCTACAAGTTGGAAGCAGTGGAGTAATCCCAGTCCAGAGCTTGCTGGACACAGATCCACATCACAAAAGCCACCGGGTGTCACTGCCAGTAGAAACCCTGCCACCTCCCTCTGCTGCCCTGTTTGATGTGGTCTCTCCGGGCAGGAGTACACAGGAAAGTTGGGGATGGGGAAAGAGGGGATGGAGGAAGGGCTTCACCTCCCTCTTGCACCCGCCAGCTGTTGGAGGTTCCTGTCTCAACTCCACTCCTGGCTGTGACATCCCAGCTGGGAGCAATGGTGGAAGGAGGAGGAGCAAAGTCAGATTTTGACCCTTTTCCTCTCCACGGGACAGGCTGGGGCTTGGAGGGCAGATGGGAGGTCGGGAAGGGCTGAGGAACTCAGCCCAGAGCCAGCAGTGACCTGTCTGTGTTGTTCAGCACAGGGCTGCTGAAGGGAGCTGCGCTGCAGGAAAAGCAGGAGAGCCCTGGCTCAGCCCAGGGAGAGCTCCAGCTCTGGGGAAAACAACACCACAGGGGCCTGGAGAGAAATGCAGGGGCTGTCCAAGCTCCTCTTTCCATTCCCAAACACTGCCAGAACCAAGGACTGAACTCACCCTCTGCAGTTAAACCACAGCTCCACAAACTGAGTTAAACCAGAGCTCCACAAACTGCAGCTAAACCAGAGCTCCACAAACTGCAGTTAAACCAGTGCTCCAAGAACTGCAGTTAAAGCAGAGCTCCAAGGGCTGCAGTTAAACCAGAGCTCCATGAACTGCAGTTAAACCAGAGCTCCATGAACTGCAGCTAAACCAGAGCTCCATGAACTGCAGTTAAACCAGAGCTCCAAGGCCTGCAGTTAAACCAGAGCTCCAGGGCCTGCAGCCAGCTGTGACCCTGGCAGGGGTCTGACATCCTGGGCTGATGTGAGCTGGGCAGACCCTCACCTGCACCCCAGACAGAACAAGCACAGGGTGGATCCAGCAGCACTCACAGGCACGTCCCCTTCCCTGCCACCAGCTGCCACCCTCGTGGGCAGGGGGTGACCAGAGGTGCCAGCCAGGGAAGCCAAGGGAAGGGACAGGGAGCCGCAAGGCTCCTGTGAGAGTGGCTGCCTGGCTTGGCACTGAGCATGCTGACCAGTCCTTTTCCCCTCCCTCATTCCCACCTTTCAGCCATCCAGCATAAAAACATCTACCTTTCCTCCTTTTTTTTCCCCTTTCCCCCACTCTGTTCATGGCCTGGCTCCCTTTCAAATTCCCAGAGCAAAGTATTTATCTGCTGGATGAAGGATGACATCCGGCCAAACCCCAGACACGCCATCACGTCTGATCCAGCCCAGCCGTCTATCACAGCTCCCATCTCGTTATTGCTGAGCTGGCCGCATTCCAGGCCTCGGGAATGGGCTCCCAATCCCTCCAGAGGAGAGAGTCAAGGACTTTTATTAATTAGCATTTTGAATTGTAGCTAATAAATACCCCTCTGGCATTGGGAATGGGATGGGGGACACAGCGCGGAATGTCCTTGAGATGCTGTAGGGTTCGGCTGCTGGAGGCAAAGGGACAAGAGGCACCCTCTGAGTCCCTCCGTGTGCTGCAAGCTTCAGTCTCCTCCCTGGGGAGGAGCAGGGAGGGAAGCAGCACCTTCTCCATGGGGAGGGGCAGGCAGCAGAGGCAGCACGGCCACCACTGCATCCAGCATCACCCGCTCGCCCACCCAGCCCTGCGACGGCCAGAACTCACCAACACTCAGAATTCTGCACCCAGGACCCTGCGGAGTGTCCCTGAGGATGGACCCCGCACCACAAAAACGTGCTTGGCACTGGGCTCCGGGCAGTCCCTTGTCTCTCGGGCCCAAAGCAGGGAGGTGACAGGGGACTGGCACTGGTGGCTGCACGGACGGAGGGCTGGGAGCTCCAGCTGCAAACACAGCAGCTCACAGGGCTGCCCCACCCAGCACCCAGAGGTTTCCCCACACATTTGAACACTCTGGCCTCGTTTCTGGCTCAGCCTACAAGGCAAAATAAAGGTGAGGAGAGCAGGTGCGAGACTGAAGCTGCCCTTCCATCCACCACGGCTGGAGGCCCCTCAACTGCAGGCGGGTTCAAGACCCCACTCCTGTTGCAGAGCAGCTCCTCCCCCTCACACAGGGCCCAAAGATCCCTGCGCAGGCAGTGCCCCACATCCCTGCACAGCTCCACCCTCATAGTACCCCTCCTCTTGATGTCCTTGCAAGCTCATCTTGTCCTGGTGTCCCTCGCTTGCCCCTGAGCTGAGCCTTCCCTCAGGGATGACCTTCCCTCAGGGATGACCTTCTCTGGGGGATGACCTTCCCTCAGGGATGACCTTCCCTGGGGGATGACCTGTGGGGCAGCAGGTTAAGTGGTGAGCAATAGCTGGGCAGGACAGATAAGAGCATCAGCGACAGCAAGCAATTAGTTAATGGGCTCTGGGGCCCTCAGACCAATCCCATCAGTGACCACGGGCTGCAGGAGAAATGATGACAGGCCAAGCCAAGAGGAACAGGAGCCAAAAGAGGAAAGCAGGGATGGGGGAAGGGGGATTTAAGAGAGGGAATGAAAATAATCAAAAACCCAGGGAGAAGATGTAGTCCACACAAGCACGACGCTGAGCTGGAGACCTGACAGGCTCCGCTGCTGCTCAGAGGAGAAAAACAAAATCCCTTTATCTACCTCCACACCCTTCCAATCGAGAATGGTGTCAAATCAATTTATTGCCTTGCCCCTCACAATTAATCAGGCCTCCTCCACTGCTCAGGCTCTGCTGGAGCCGTGTCACATGCAGCACGAAAGGGGAGAGCAGCGGAGCAGGACACGGAGGCGGCTGCTCAGATTTATGCTGCTCGTGATTAGTAAGGGATGGGTGGCTCCTGGCCAGAGCAGCTCATAGTCACAAGACTTAGAACCACACAGAGTTGCGTAAGGCACGCAAGATTCCCTGCAAACCTTCCTGGGTTTGCATGGAGAGGCTCTGGAGCGTTGTTATGGACGGGGCTCGTGGACATGGCTGAGGGAAAGCGCTTTTCCAGCGAGGCAGAGGTTGTTGCAAAGGTGTGAAGTGAGGTTTTTTGGGCTGATCATGTTCCCGAGAATGGTATGAGAAAGTAGAAAGAGGCTCAAGAGGAGACCAGCACTTCACGGGGTCCCAGAGGAGTGTTTCCACTTCCCCACTGGAGAAAGAGGTGTCCACACTGAGCTGCACAGCCTCTCCACAGAAGTCTCCAAATCCCAGATCTGTGACCTGCGAGGGAATTGCTCTTAACTGCCCTGTGAAAGCAGTGGTTCCCTCCCTTGCTCCTCTTCCCTGCCACCCCAAATCTCACCCATCCTCTTTGCAGGGCTCTCCCAGAGAACAAAGGCACCCAACTGCCCTCAGAGGAGATGGCAATAAAGCAAAAACTTCCTTACACAGCTTTCTCCTGCTAATTCCTTGTGCATTTTACATGAACACCAGAGTCGTGGATATCAGCGAGTTCAAGACAGTTCGTGTCTCACCACCATCCCAGTTTGTGTCTCACCACCATCCCAGTTTGTGCCTCACCACCATCCCAGTTTGTGCCTCACCACCCTCCCAGTTTGTGCCTCACCACCCTCCCAGTTTGTGCCTCACCACCCTCCCAGTTTGTGTCTCATCACCATCCCAGTTCATGCCTCACCACCATCCCAGCAGTGGCAGCCCCCCACCCCACTTACTCCTTGGGGGGGGTCAAGTCATCAGGCCGTGTCTCGAAGAACTGGAGCACCTCCTCGCACTGGGAGATGTAGGGAGGCAGCTGGATCAGAGCCTGAGGAGGAAACAGAGACACCGCTCATGAGAAGCACCAGAACTGTGCAGGGAGCCCAGTGAGGACTCCTGGGAGTGCAGGGACCTGGGACATGAGTGGCACCCATGGAGTCCTGGCACAGGCTGGGAGAACCACAGCAAACACTTCCACCCACCAGCCCACCCCGCTGCAGCTCAGGACTAAAGGAGAATAAGCAGAGACTGCCCAGGCCCTGCTTAGCAGCTCCAGCCTTTTGGGCAGATGTTGTGTCACAGGGTGAGAGCCACAAGGGTGTCCATCCCAGCATCCACCCTCCCAGCTCAGTTTTCCAGCACGGAGCAGCCATCCTTGGGAAAGGCTGGGCAGTTTACACATGGCAGACTCTCAGTGCCATCCCAGCGCATCCCAAAAATGCCCCTCTGGGCAATGGCAGCTTGGGAAGAGGCAGGGAGAGAAGCATGGGAGGCAAAAGCATGGACAGCAGGGCTGGGAGGCTGCTCTGCTGCTGTGGAATGGCAGGAGATGTAAAATTCCCTCTGCTTCTTTCCCTTCAAGCAATCTGCTGTCATAAAGCTTCAGCAGTGGGACCTGCAGGGTGAGAGTGCCTGGCTGAGGGGGCAGTGGGAAAAGGGAGCATTTAAAATCGGGGAGCAGAGCTGCAGCCCGACCCGGAGCAGATTTTTAACCAGTTTTCTGTGTAATTCCCCCTCCCCTCCGTCTGCTGCCCCAGCAGTCTGGTGACAGCAGCGTGGGCAAAGCAAACCTCCCCTCACTTCTGTCCTGCAGGCAAAGCCACAGCTGCAGAGCCGCGGGGTTACCACGGGGATCAGATGTGGCTCCTTATTGCCCCAAGTGCTGGCCCCCAAAGCCCTTCCAGCCACTGAGCAGCCAGGCCCTCAGTGCCAGCACAGCAGACTGTCAGACCACTAATCACGGGCCAGATGTGAACAGGATCATGTGAGACACAGCAGAGAGAAAACCACTCCCTCCGTGGCTTTTGGGTCCAGGGAAGGGCTATTCAAATATCAGGTTTTGCATGGATGCCATTCCCATGTGGTACCACTCCCCAGTCCCAGCGTCCCATGATCGGAGCCATTTCCCCCGTGCCAAAATCCCTTGGATTTCGTGGCCTGGCAAAGGCTCCGTGCCCTCTGAAAGCAGGGGATGATCCCAGAGAACACCCTGTGCTGGAAGGAGGAGAGACAAGGCCCACAGCTTGTTTCCCAGCATGTTTTGAAGGAAGCCCACCTAGAGCTGACTCTGCTGAGCCAAGCTGGCCACCCTGCAGCCCTGCTGGCCATGGTCTACAGCAGCTGTGGCCACTGCATCAAACCTAGTGGCACAAACAGCATCATGCCTGTCCTGCCTCTGGCCCTGCCACCCAAAGCAGTGACCTGGGCAGGGCCATCAGGACACAGCTTCAGCCCACAGTGCTGGGGCCACAGCGAAGGCACCTCCCACACCCTGCTGCCTGCAGACCTGAGGAGAAAGGCCTTTCACCAGAACCAGAGAATCCTGGTTGGATTAAAATCCATTCTGCAGGCAGTGAGAATGGATTATTCTCCGTCAAGCAGTGTTTTTTGGCAGGCCACCCAGTCTCGTTGGGGTAGAGCACCAACACTCCTTCATCAACTCCCCTCTAACACTTCCTCAAACTCCCTCGGACAGGAGGCAGGCAGATCCCATGAAAGACCAACAGATGTGGAACACAGAGAGAATAAACTGGAGAAATGGCAAGACATTTCGGGCCTCCTCTCCCTGTCCTTGTCATTCCTACAGCTGTTGGAAGTCTCATTCAGCAACTCATTGCTCCAACCACTTGTTCTGATTCCTTCGCTGCTTTTCCTGCACCTTATCCTAAATTGCCACGTTTTTCAGTACAACAGGAGCTGGAACAGGGCCCTTCAGCAGGAACGCTGCCCTGTGAAAGCAGTGGTTCCCTCCCTTGCTCCTCCTCCCTGCTGCCACCCCACATCTCACCCATCCTCTTTGCAGGGCTCTCCCAGAGAACGAAGACGCCCAACTTCTCCCGGAGGAGATGGCAATAAAGCAAAAACTTCCTTACGCAGCTTTCTCCTGCTAATTCCTTGCTCATTTTACATCTCTGCAGCCTCTGGTCAGTCCCACACCCACCTCGGCTCAGCTGCTTTCCGGGTAAGCAGCAGCAGCTCAAGGCCAGGCAGGGAGAGCTCGGAGTTCCTCGGTGATGCATTAACGGGAGGAGCAGAGCACAGCTCCCTAAGTGGGTCATATAACATCAGCCATTACGTTCCAGTTGTTAAGTCAGATGGGTTCATTATATTTTATGCCACTAATGGCATCGTTCTGAAAGAAGCAGCTGCAGCATTTTATCACTGAGGGACGTTTTCTTCCCCAAAATTGAATTTGCTGTCTGTGGAGCTGACACAGTTCAGTGGCTCGGGAGGCAAGGGGCCAAGCGCCATCAGCTTCCCCCACGACAGCTCCGAGCACACCTTGTACCACGTCTCCATCACTCTGCCCTCATCTGCTGTCCTGGCCCGCAGTGACTCTCATCCGCAGCCCCTCTGCAGAGCTGTCAAGGTGCATTTCCTGATTCAGCTCCATCCTTGGAGTTGTTATTCCAGCCACGGCATCCCTGCCACGGGCCTGGCTGAGGCCCAAACCCACCACGCGAAGGCCCTGCCCCACCTCCCTCACCTAAGGATGAATATTTTACCATTTTCCCATTTTCTCCCGTGGGTTTTACAGCCTTTGCATATATTTCCAACAACATTCAGGCTGGATTTTTGAGGTACCAGTCCTACCTTGAGGCCATACCACGGCTGCTGCAAGTACCACAGAATCACAGAATGAACTAGGTTGGAAAAGACCTTTGGGATCATCAAGTTTTTGACATGACAAGATGTGACACACTTGATTTGATCTGCGTGTAAATAATTTGTCATGGACCTCAGTATTTTGTTTCCCCCGCCAAAAAAATCTGCCCTAAAATCATAATTTCCCTTACACTTAAGCCCAGTTTTATATCCTTCAAGAGCATGGAGCAAATTGTCTCAGCCTTCTCCCTGTTCCAATAATTTTCTGAGGTACAAGTCATCTTACCCTGTGCAAACAATGGGTTTTTGTAACCAGTAACTGGAGTTTGCATCCAAGTTTGGAACCACCCCGCCATCCTCCAGCCTCTAGTGCTGTCTGCTATATAAAACAGCTCTTTTCCCAATGGATGGGAAAGGAAAGGCTCCCTGAGGAGCTGAGTCTCTCAAACCAAGTCCTGCATGCAACCATTTCACTCCAAACCTGTGGTGATGGACACAGCCAGGTCCCTTCCAGCCCTTGCAGAGCTGGTCCTGCTGTGCAGCTGGAGAAAGGACAGGAGGGAAGCAGAGCCCAGCAGCGGGGTGCACACTGGGGTGGGGCTGGGCACCTCCAGCCAGGCCTCCAAGCCCTCAGCACGAACCACGAGGAGAGAAAAGCGAATCCGTGAATGGCTTTTAATCCAAACCCCAGGATGGATAGTAGGGAATAACCCACGCTCCCCGTGCTCCCAGCACTGGCGCACCACGAGATGATCTCAGTCCATCAGGACTGAGCTGGATCAAGCTGGGATTGCCCTTGGTGGGTGTTGGAAGCCCCCCTTACCTTGCAGTACTCGTCAATAGGGATCAGGCGCTTGACGGCGACGTCGCGGATGTGGCTCCGGCGGAAGAGGATCTTCCCTGAAACAGGAGAGGTGGGGAGACAAGGGCAGGTCAGCACAACCCCCACGCACTCTTTGGAATCACCCTGATTCCCAGCATGCCCTCTTCTTGCCAAAAGCCCCCCCCGAAAAAAGCCCATTTCCTCGCACAGATTAAATACCTCATCAGAACCAGGCCCAGTTAAAGCGGCAAGGACGTTCCGGGAGAGAGAAGAGGAAACGATTCCCAGCAAACTGCATCCCTGGGGCCTCTCACCAGTGTGGCTATGAGGGGAAACGGCCCCCATCAAAGCACGTGCCTGACACCTCACAGTTTGCTGGGGTGGACAAAATCCCTGGCAAACACTGGGCTCGCCAGAGCAGGACATCCCTTGCCCCATTGTCCAGGGCATCCAGGTCCAGTGTGGGCAGCAGCCAAGCCAGAGGATTTTTCCCTGTGCAGCTCCTGGTCCTGGAAGCCACAGTGTCGGGACTGCAGCTCTGAGTCAGACCTATAGAATTTTCCTTCCTGTCTGGGGTTTATTTTTGTTCTCCATTAATGGGCTCCTCTTGCCACTCCTTCCCTCCCCTCTGGCTTGTGGAACAGGCCTCTTTCCTTTGAAGCCTAATGAGTCCTAAATGCTTCAAGCTGCTCTCTCAGGGAACAGCTTCTCTGGCATTTAACGAGACAAAAGCCATTAGCAGGCAGGGAAACAGATACGTGATCAAAAGCGTTGGTACGTGGCAGGATTTCAGACCACTTCCCAAAGCTCCAGGAACCGGCACTGCTCTGCAACACAATCACCTGGAAATCTGTGGCTTGAGGGGGTGGGTGGTGGTGAAGTTCCCTCAGCCATCTCCAGTACCACAGGAAAGTCTTTTTTGTGCCTGCTTGGGTTTCCAATCCCATCCCCGAACCCAAGGAGAGCAACGTCCATGGAAGAGCCCCTTCATCTATCGAAGGGGTCACCACGGGGCAACCCAGAAGCCAAACTCCCCTCACACCATCCTTGCAAACCACATGAGAGCAGGGAAGAAGCACTTGGAGAGTCACACCATGGCTCTGGTCCCTACTGTGGGTCTTCCCAGGAGCTGTGGAACTGCTGAAGCCAGAGGCTGGATGCTACCAAGAACAGGACACAGGAAAATGGCCACATGATTATGACAATTTTAAATCCAGGGCTGGGTCGTTTATCCCAATTTTAAATCCAGGGCTGGGTCACCCCCTGTGCTTCTCCCTGACTTGGCCAGGAGCTGGATCACGGGTGGTTTGTGCAAGCTGCCAGCGCACTTTTGAAGCAGAGATGAACTAAAGCCAAGCCAACTTCAGCCTGCAAAGAGCACGAGCAAGAACCTTCCGGAGGAGCCAAATCTCCTCCCAGGCTCCATTAATGCTTTGAAAGAGCAGCACACAGCGAATCCACCCGGTGGCAGCTCCATCCCTGCCCTGCAGTGAGCAGGATGGGGTCAGGCCGGCTCATCCCAGGACTGCTCCTCATTTCTGTGCCGCTGGCAGCAGGGGCTGGGACACTGCTGGTGGGAAATGCTCCGCTCTGCAGTGCAGTCCTTCTCAAAGCCTGCCAAGGAGAGCCAAGTCTGGCAGCCTTTGTGATACAGTGAAAAACAAAACCCCCCATCTATTAAATCTCTTTCGATTTTGAGGGTGAACAGCCTGGGAACAGGGAATTTGTCTGGAAAGACTGGGACAGCACCGACGCCGGAGCTCCACTCCTTGCCTTGAGCAATTCTTTTCCATCTGACAAGAGAACGATCAAGTTTTCCCTCCCCATCAGCAATCCCAGCGCGTTTGCTGCCGAGGATTCTGCCTGAGTGATGATTTCTAAGAAGATGAATGGATCCCACCAGTTCTGCTGGCAGTGGTGAGGAATGGCTGTTTTGGTTCTAGGTCTGCCAAAATGAAATCACTGATGGGTGGGTAGGTTATAAATGGCTGAAATAATAAGCTCTGGGTGTGGGAATATTGAAATGTTTAACAAACATATGCTAGTGAGTAATAATAAAAAGAATACAGTTTGGGGGAATAAATTCATCACAAGTGATCCTAAATTAGCCCAGGCATGGAGCATATGAACCAGCAGGAAATGCAGCTCCTCTCTCCATTTGCTCTAGATCTGGTATTTTTCAACAAGGAAGTTTATTTTCTAACAAAAAGCCAATTTTAATCAAAATGCCCAATTAACATAATTGCAGCCCCTTCCGTGCTGCCAAATCCAGCAATATCAACCCTTGAGTTGACAGGCAAGAGAGGGCAGGAAAGCAGCTCCCCTCCTTGAAGGGAAAGATGGGCAGCTTGCGGGGTCAGGGAGGTGCAGCATTTCCCTGGGCCCGTTCTCCTTGGGGCAGACCTAAGCCTGGGAATAGCACAGCTGTCCCAGGGGGCTTTTCCCATGGCCAAAACTCAAGGGAAACTCAAGGGAAACACAGGAGACTGAGGGGTGCAGAGAGCACGTGAATGATGCTGCAGCTCCAGGGGATGGTTGCCAGCACCTCATTCCGAGCACTCTCTCCCCAACACTTTTTTGGCTGCTTCCAGGAGCTTGTAAGGATCCTCAGCCTGGTTCTGGAAGTGTCCAAGGCCAGGCTGGACGGGGCTTGGAGCCATCTGGGATAGCAGAAGGTGTCCCTGCCCACAGCAGGGGTGGAATGAGGTGACCTTTAAGGTCCCTTCCAGCCCGAACCATCCCATGGCTCCATGATTCTAAACTCATTTTTCTCCTCCCAGCACCGCTCCTGCCTCAGGATGAGGAACACCAAGGACAAGAAACGTGAGGGGAGGCTCTCCACGTGCTTTTTCCCTGCTCTCATGGGGTTTGCAAGGATGGTGCGAGGGGAGTTTGGCTTCTGGGTTGCCCCGTGGTGACCCCTTCGATAGATGAAGAGAGAACGGGGTTTTCCATCAGCTGCAAAGGTCAGTGCTGCTGCAGGCTCCCCTTGCCCAGCTCCTCTCTCTCTCGTCACAACTCCAGGACTCAGAAATAATTAGATTTTCTTATTTCTGCAGATAACGTTATGCACGAGCAGTCGGGGCAGTGAGGCTCCCTCCCTGCTGGCACCAGGAATTCCCTCCGCCAGGAAGAGTGGTAAATACACTGTCCTTCAAACAAACAAACAGGGCTCCGAGAGGACTGAGCATTTATCACCCGGGAACGTGTCAGACAAGTTGATTTTGGAAAAAGACGACCGAGATAAGGCACTAGCACACAATGGCTGACCTGGCTGTGCAAGCACTCACACTCCAGGATGTGCTGCCTGCTCTTTCTGGACTCTAAAGACCTGTTAATCCCTACAAAGGAAAAGAGCAGCTCTACTGAAAGTATTCTGCCTGGCCATGAAAATTCCTCTGGTGCCAGAAAGGATCTGTCCTCCCGGGAGTGCAAGAACCAAACTCCTCTGGGGGTAATCAAGGCTGATTTGCTTTGTCTGATTGACCCAGAGGAAAAAATTGATGGAGCAGCTCCAAAGTGGGGGCTGCCAAAAACTGCGGCGTGGCCCCCGCTGCCTCAGGCCTGCACTGGGAATGAAAAGTGCCAGGGAACCTTGGGGAAAAGGCTGATAAGGAATTTGGGCCTCCAGCAGCGTGAAGGCAGAGCAGGCAGGCCACAGGAGAGGTTAATCTCTCCAAAAAAACGAAAACAGGGAATCAGGGCTCTGCAAATTGTCCCCTCCTGCGGGAATCCTCCAGGCAGAGCTGGAGTTGTACTGGGAGGAAAGAGCTGGGAAATCAAAAGGCAGAGGGACCTCAAGCCGCAAAATTGTGGAGGCTCCTCTGGAGCCAAAGGCTGGATCTGCAGCAAGCTGAGAACCCCGAACACATCCCCCTGGCCATCCCAGCTGCGAACCACGCCAGGTATTCCAGGAGTGGAAAAGCAGCTGTGCCTCCTGCTGTACCCTGAAGGACTCCCCCCGCTCTGCCCCCGCCCCACGGCCTCGGAAAGAATTCACTGCCCTGCACCTTTCAAATCACATCCAGATTTTCCCTGGCACGGGTTCCAAACTCGCTCCAAGAAAAAAAAAAATGGCAGCCCCCAAATGTACACATAATTAATCCCAGCCCCTGGAGCAGCCAGCTATTCCTGGGATGGGGGATCAGGCGTGGGAGATGGGGTTTCCAGGAGTCCTGCACTTGGCATCTGCTCTGGGCAGGGGCTCAGGATGGGCTGGGACTGCCCTCCCAACCTGCTACAGCAGAGATCCCAGCTCATTAGAGCAGAAAATAACAATTAGGATCCTTGCCCCACCTCCAGCTCAGGAAGATGCGACAGGACTGGGGAAAATCAGGTACAATAGTTGGAAAATGGATGGATTGTCCTCCACCTCCTTCACAGGGCCTTTGTGGGCAGCTCTGAGCATCCCCACAGCTGTCCTGGGAGAAAAACCGCAAGTTTGTGGGTGGCACTGATGCCCACACCGAGCAGGCTGGTGAGCTGGGAAGGGAGCAGGAAGGAGGCCTAAATTCTGCTTTTAAAAATGCCCTCCCCAAGCCCCCTTTTCTCCTGCTCCCTTCTCGGGATTTCACTCTTGTCTGCAGCTAAATCTTCCTAAAAAGCAATTTTACAGCCAAACTGAGCTCAGCCTCAGGCAACCCCTCCTTGCCGAGGGCTCACGTTTCCAGCGAGGCAGGGAAACCGGCCAGGATCTGCTCCAGGCCGCTGGGGCTGCACGGAGCTTGGAAGGCTCCTCTCTCCTTAGAAAAGCTGTTTCCTGAAGGATCTGGCACGGCCCTGCCCCGGCTGAGCTCATTTGTTTGCTCGCCTCGCTCCTTCCTGGGGTCTCCACGCTGTCATCTCCCGGCCAGCGAGGGTGGAACCCCGGCGTGGATGCCCCAGCTGGGCACTGGCAGGGCTCTGCGCCCTCTCCAGCTGCTCCAGAGCCGTTCCAGGGGCACAGCTGGTGCCAGGCACGGGCTGGGCGCTGCCACAGCTGCGCCAGGAGCCACCCCAGCACCACGAGAAGCTCTGCCAGGGGCTCGAGGCCAGCTGAAAGAGCTCAAAGAGCGCTTCCAACTCCCCTCGGTGGCAGCAGAGCTTTTCAGGCACAGAGCAGGAGCACTGCCAGGAAAATCCAAACCCTGCCACGCCGTGCCACGGGGTGAACGTGGTGCCAGCACCCAGAAAGGGACAACCCCTGGCCCCAAAGCTCAAGTGTGGCTGCTCTGCTTTGGAGGACCCGGCTCTGTGACTCCACTCCACAAGAGCTGAGTGGGCTGAAGGACTTGCACTCACAAAAGCCCTTCCTGATAGCATCGAAGGCCTGCTTCAAGAGGCCCAAGTCTCCAGAAATTTCCCATAAAAAGTCAAATCCTCAAAGCCAGCACTCACAAAACAGAGTTCCTGCGGGCTGGGTGTTGCAATGTGGGGCAATTCTGGAACTCTCTTCCAGGAAACCAGCCCGACAGACGAACCCCGTGGCACCTTCTCAGGTCGTGGGGGTGACCCCGAGCTTGGGACACTCCGGGGTTTGCTCGGGAAGCCGGAGTTGCAGGAGGCATTTTTGAGAACTGCGGTGGCCTCAGCGCCTGGTGCTGCTGTGCAAGGGCCTTCCCAGAAAGCAGAGGCCTTGCAGGAAACCACCGCAGCCAAATCTCCCCCGGTAATGAAATTCAGACGCTCCGAATGGGATTGGGAACAAGCTCCAGCATTCCCAGAAGCTGAACACAATCAAAACCCCAGCAAGCCTAGGGACACAGAACCACGTTTTTGCAGAAAAAAAAGCCCCAGGCTGCTTGACTGAGCTCACCTGGATGTCACCCCTGGGCTGAGAGAGATAAATTTGGGGTTCAGCTGTAAAAGACTCCTTGTCATCCCAAACTGGGAAGGCAACTGCTCCAGAAAGGAATCAGGCTCCAGTACAGCCAGCAAATATTAAAAGAGGCTTCCCTTACCCCCAGGTGAAATCCTCTTTCAAAAGCAGAGCTTGCCCAGCCTCTCACTGGGGAGGTTCTGGCTCACTGAACTGCTCCAGGAGGCAGGAGAGCAACGGCACCACGATTGCCACTTCCAATAACACAACTTCCCCGAAGCAAGAGGGCTCCTGAAGCTGTCCCAGCCTTTATTTTCCAGCAATTCCACCCCCTTTTTCCCGCAGTGGAAATCCCAGTGACACGTTTCTGAGCGAAGGGAAACTATTTCAACACCAAGGAGAAACAAATACTGGTGAGCGTGAGCAGCAGAGCTCCGACCAGGCTTCCCTTCCAAAAATAGCAGCGTTTTGGTGGGAATTTTCTGTGAGTGCAGCACAGCCAAAGCATAAATCCAATTTTTCCAAGTGATGCCCTTTGCCAGTTTGGCTCCCACCTTTCCCTGCTGGCAGGAGCACTTGCACAGCCAGGGCTTTCCTGCTGGAACATCGGGTGGGCTTTGCTTTTGCCGATGTTACAGTGCCAGGACAAGCCAGAATCAGAAACCCAGACCAGATTCTCCTGCTCAGAAAGGGGTGGAAATGATTCCTTTTTTTTCCACACCACTCAGGGAAAAAGCAAAGCCCACCAAGGCCTTTGTGTTTCTGGGAGAGCCAGGAGGCAGAGCGCAGCACAAAGGGCTGCACTAAACGGAGCTGGCAGCCACTGGAAGTGATTATGGCACCCTGACATTCCTAAATGTCCTCATTAGCTCCTCGGGGCTGGGAGTAAAGACAGCTCTGTGATCCAACAGACTCCCCTCAGGCTGCTCGTTTTCCCGAGGCACATTAGGGTTCTTTTTGCCCCCCACAGCAGCAGCCCCCAGCAATCCCCCACACCACAAAGTGCCACGGATTATCCCATCTGTTCTTCGGGCATAAAACCCCTCGTGCTGGACATGTCATGCCACAGAAATCCCGTCTCTGAGCAGTCAGCCCCAAACACCACGGGAGGAAGCCGAGGCTGTCAATCAGCTTCGATTCCATTGTTCCTTCCTCCTCTCTGGATGTCCCCTGGCACAGGGAAAGCAGCGTGGGAGCAGTTTTGGGGAGCCTCACACCACCCTCAGCCCTGTGCCGTGCCTGTGGGGCTCTTGGTCTTCCACCAAAGACTTCTGGAGGGCCAGAGAAATCCCGAGGGGTTTAACACTCACTGGGCACTCTGCTAACAAATACAGAGGTTTTAAAGGACACACCTCGGGCCAAGAGCTCAGATGGTTCAGCAGATAAGAGCTGAAATGTGGATATGCTCACACACAGGCTGGGAAAACGCTCCCGCCGTGCCAAAACCAGCTCGGATCTTGCTGGAGCCCACTCTCCTACCTGGCAGGAAGGGGATGATCCTTTGCTTGGGGTCCTTCTGGCCTCCTTCCATCGGGAACTTGTCCAGCATCTGCATCTGGAACAGGAAATGCAAGAGAGGTGGTGAAAGGCAGGGATTAACCTGCAGGACACGAGGCCACTCTGCCCAGGAGAGGACGAAGCAGGAGAGGAGACAGAACATGCCCAGAGGAATCCAACCCCTCCCTCCTTTGGGAGGAAGAGGAGGGAGATGCAAACTCTCCATTGGTGTCCCTGGGGCATGGATCTGAAGTGTCTCCCAGGATTTCTGCAGCTCACAGGTCTCCAGGGTATTTGAAATGGGTCTGAGTGTCCCTGTTGGAGCTCCCTGCCTAAATAATTCAGCGTTTATGGGAGCGCTGGAGACAACCTGCCCAGGAAGGGTCCTGAGCTCCTGGAAAGTCTCATCAGCCCTCCACACACAGTAGTTACACTTTTTTCTATGGATCTCAAAGACTGGGATAAAATTATTGACTTTTGGTGCAGAGGGGACAGGAGGAAGGAGGTATTTTCCCCCGCAGTTCGAGAAGAAATGAGGAACTCCCCCAAGACTCCCAAAGACAACAGGAAAACCAGAAAGAGCTCCAAAAAGGAGCTCAGAGGGAAAACAAGAGAACTCAGAAGGAGGGTGGCACAGAGCACAGCTGGGCTGTGTTCACAGCTGCTTCTCAAAACACTTGGGAAGAGTTTGTAAGGAGGAAAATGTCCCCAGACCTGGCACCAGGCCGGGACTGCGGTGACATTAGAGCAGCCCCAGGGAGGACTTGGCTCCTCCAGGCATGCCAAGATCTCTTCCCTCAATCCATGACAATCCAGGCTGCCACCACGTCCCCCTAACTCCGTGAAACCCTCCTGCTGTGCTGTGGTGGAGAGGTGCCCCTGGCCCTGCTCTTCCTGCAGGGAAGAGCTCGGGAACGCTTGTGCCTCTGGAGAAGGGTGAGGAAAACAAGGCACAAACGCTGCACATCTGATTGTGGTTAAACAACGTAATCCTGGAGGCACTGGAAGCAATCCTGGAGGCACTGGAAGCTTTCCCTGCCTCTGCTGGAGCCCCAGCTGAGGATCCCTCACTGCCGGAGCACCGTGAGCCTCCAAGGCACGCACGGTGCAGGCTGTGCCTCTCCCAGCAGCACGTGCCTGGGCTGTGCCTCTGGCCAGATCCCTTCCCAGCCATGTGATCCCTCCAAATCCATCCAGAACTCCAGCCCAGACCATCTCCATTTCCTTCTGCTGGGCTGCAAAGCAGCTGCTCAGCGTGGGCACCCTTTGCTCCAAGCCTGACCCAGTGCCACCAGTACCACCCCAGTCAGGCCAGACCTGCCTGGGCTGGCACCGTGCAGCCTGGCAGCCACAAATTGCTCTTTTTTCTTGCTGGAAGGAGGAAAAGAGGTTGCAAAGTGCCCTCTGGCATTCACAGGAAGAGGAGAAGGTGGGGAAGGAGAAGGCAGGGGGGTTGATCCCATGGATCCCACCCTGCCTGGCTGCCACATCACAGCTCTGGGGGAGGCAGCAGCCAACAGCAGCTCATCAGCTTTCCTGGGCATGGGCCTGGGGGAAGAACAGCTGAAAATCTCACTCCAAGGAAAACAAGCCCAGCGCTGGCTGTAACCACGGGAGGCACTTTGGGATAGCGGCTCCAGATCCACAGGAACCCAGCCCGGGGCTGAGGGTTCCTCCAGAGCACTGCACACTCAGAAAAGCACAAAACAGAGAGTGGAAAAGATCAGCTCCAGACCCAAGGGACGCCACCAGAGACAGGGAGAAGCCAGCTGGCAGGGCTCCAGGTTTTGAGGTTCCCTGTGCCCTCCCTGCTGCTGCTGATTTCGCAGGATGGGGATACAGCACGGCTCCTCACACTACTCTTGCCAAGGAAAGCAGCCCCAGCCTCTGGAAAAGGGATGGAAAAAAAGGCGCAGCAACCTCGTGGCAGGATGTGCAGGAGGGCACCAGGAGATGGTCTGCAGATCCCAGTGCCAAGTTTTCCTGGGAGAGCACCCTTCTCCCCGCCAACCACGCAGGGACAGGAGCTGCGGGAGGGAGGTCAGCATGGGGAGACTCCCACAGACCCTCTCTGCAGCAGAGGCTTCCAGCCCAGCTCCAAACAGAGCTGCTCACACCCCATTCCCAGAAGGGGCCATCCAAGATCCCGGGGAGGTGGGCAGACAGGGCAGGGGAGATGCAGACAGACACAAAACATGGGAGAGCACGGAGAGGCCAAGTCTGGCTCTCAGCAACGCACTCAGCCAGCTCAGGGAGAAAAATGAAGGGGAAAAAAAAAATCCCCCAGCAACAATTAATCTATTGTTTCTCCCCTTCCAAGATTATTTTTAAGTATTTTTGACAGAAAGGGAAAAAGAAAAAGGTTGGAGTGGATGCAGCATGAAGAATTTTGGTGTCTTTTATGATGTGGGAAGCTGTTGCATCCCACTTTTCACTGAGCCCTTTGCAGCAGGGAGAGGGATCACAGCTTCCCAGGCCCTGGAGCCAGGACTGGGGTATCCAGTGCAGGCTCCCCACACCAGCACAGCGCACGTTTATCCACATTTATCTCCACTAGCAACTTATCTTATCAGTTTGCTGTTTTCCTTAGGAGCCCAGGAATGTCTGGGCAGCAAGTCTGGAGTGAGGCAGGCTGTGGGAACCCCCTGTCCCCATCCCGAGCTGTCTGTGAACAGGATCATACAGGAAAAATAAACCAGGACAGCACCCCCAGGCATGGGCAGCCTTTGAAAAGCAGCTTTGTACCAACAGCTCACCAGAGCTGCTTCATCAACAGGAAACTCCTAAGATAATATCCTAATTGGACCAATTAACAGTGCTGCGGGCTGCAGGGGATCCCAGGGAGAGGGGAATGTCCCTGCTCAGCAGGATTCCCAGGAAGCAGAGAAAAAGAGCTGCTGGTGCAGTGCCAGAGGGTTTTACACCACGCAGGCAGGGTGACCCCGGAGATTTGGCTGCTGCAGGAGAGGGCCCCAGGTGTCACAGCCTGCCAGCAGGACATGTCACTTCCCAGCTGGAAAAAGCTTGGAGAAATCACTGCCAAAACCCAACAACCTCAGGTGCCAGCAGGTAATGAGGGGTGCCATGCTTTGCTTCTCCTCTGATCTCCGCAGCGCAGTGGAAGAGTTTTCCCCTCTTTTCAAGAGGATTTATTGAATGAGACAAGAGGAATGGGCAGGAAGTGATGCCCAGACAGTTCCCCCTGAAGAGAAGGCAGAACTTCTTCCACGGGCAGTGCCCAGCCCTCAGCAGAGCCCAGAGAGGCTGTGTGTCCTCCCTGGGGATATTCCAGAGCTGTGTGCACACACTGCTGTGCCCTGGGCTCTGGGATGGCCCTGCTGGAGCAGGGAGGTGGCACCAGTGACCCTCTGTGGTCCCTTCAAGCCTCCCCCATCCCGGGATTCCGGGATTTGCTCTGTCTGCTTGACACAGATTTGGTCTAAAACCACATTGCTCCTCTGTGCTCCAGCAGGAGCGAGCTGCCCTACTCCATGCCTCCAGCAGCCAGGCCTGTTACCCAGAGCAGAGCAGCCAGCTTTTGACACCACTCGAAGGAGAAAAGGGGGAAAAAAAAGGAGTTCAACAAAAGGCTTCCCAGGCTGGCTGAGCCACAAGAGACTCTTTGTGAGTGCGACAGCAGCCCCGCCGAGGGGAGCCAGGACAGCACAAGCAGCAGCCTGCCATGGAGCAAAGAGCAGTCTGCTCTCATCCCACACCCCCCAGCTCCCCGCGGGCCCCATCCCTGGTGAGCAGGGAATGCCACGGGCAGGCAGGCACGCCCCGTGTGTCCCCATCCCCGCGGGGTGAGCTCCGGAGGGGACATTCCCAGGCACTGCTGCCCCTGAGCCCACGTGCCCAGCTGGCCATCAGCCAGGGCAGCAGAGCCCTGCTCCAAACAGGCGTCACCAGCACCCCACTGATCCCCAGAGGAGGTGGGACGGGGACACAGGTCCTGCCATCCCTGCCAGGGTGGGAGCACCCGGCCCCGTGGGTCAGGATGAGGGACACGGTCCCACGCTGAGAACCGGGCACTTCTCGAAGTGCTCCTGCAGATCAAAGCACTGCAATCAGCTGGTTTGGGAAACCTCTGCCAAGCAGCAGTCTGGGAAAGACATCTGGCAGCAGCTCACAGGCTACTGGTGTTTAGTCTCTCTGTGATCCTACAAGAGGCACCTTCCCTGCATCCTCAAGGGCCTTCTGAACAAACCAGGGGTGAAAAAAACCCTGCAGCAGCCCAGAAGACAGAAGGATTAACGAGGAGCAAGCTCAGATCCCAAAAGGGGGATGCCAGTCCTGGGGAAGGGCTCCAGCGGTGTGGCACCCCGGAATTCCCATTCCATGGCCGAGGCGAGCTGGGTGTGAGCAGCGTGAGGAGTTCGAGTGCATTTCACACATCAGCAGGAGGGAAAATCCCGACCCCGCCAGCACGAGGAAATGGCATCACAGAGGCTGGATGGTGAAAACCTCATGGAAAACTTGAAGCGCCGCTCAGCAATCGACAGCAAAAGAATTAACTGAGGTCGGAGGCAAAAGAAAAAAGGGCCACACAAATCGTCAGCAGCTGCCCCTGAAGGAGGAACTTCCTGTGGAGTCACGGGAAGCATCGGGCACACGCTGGTGCCTGGGAATAGCTCCTGGCACGGGGAGCAGTGGGGATGGGCAGGACACACCCTACACCCATGGGGACCCCAGCACGGAGCCACCTCCAGCTCCGTGTGACCCCATAAACCACGGGGAACAAACCCAGGGAGCTGGGGGGGCTCTGCCTGCACCTGGGGGCTCTGAGGATGTGGCAGCTTCACATCTCCAGGTCTGGTCCGAGGACAAAGGTCTCCAAAAGCAACTGGGCAAAAAGCTTCCACTGCCCAGGGCAGGAGATGTTTGCTGCCTGAGCACTCGGTGTTCCGCAGAATCACAGAGTGGTTTGGGTTGGGAGGGACCTTAAAATCATCTCATTCCCCCCCAGCCGTGGGCAGGGACACCTCCCACTGTCCCAGGCTGCTCCAAGCCCCGTCCAGCCTGGCCTTGGGCACCGCCAGGGATCCAGGGGCAGCCACAGCTTCTCTGGGCACCCTGTGCCAGGGCCTGCCCACCCTCACAGGGCAGGATTTCTTCCCAGTATCCCAACTAAACCTGCTCTCCGTGAGTTTGAAGCCATTCCATTTGTGTCAAGTCCTGGAAGTCACCCTTCTCGTGACACTACTCTCCTACTCCATTTTCCACTTAAATTCTGATACTCACAGCCTCTATTTGGCCTTGGGGTGGCAGGGCCCAGCCTGCAGGGATGAGCATGGAAAGGAGCAGAGCATGAGCACCCCAAAGCACCAGCCCTGAGCCCCAAACCTCGCCCAGCCGTGGGGAGTGACCGCTGCAGGAGACGTGCTCGGGGATGGAGCAGCAATACCCGGGGTCTGAGCCGCTTCCTCTTCCCCATCCCAGGCACGCGAACGTCCCTGCAGCACAGCTGGGGCTGTGTCACACAGGATGCGCCCCTGGAAACAGCCTTGGGAAGAGCGGGTGCCAGAACCCACGGAACCACCGCCGGAGATGTGGCGGCTGTCAGAAAAGCTGCCCAGATGAGTCGTGTTCACCCACATCCCCCTCTCCAGCATCCCAGAACATCCCGAAACGGCATCTTCCCAAATGATAGGAAGGCTGGGAATGCATAAGGTTTGTTTCCTGCTGTGGAAATGGACACAGTGTGGAGAAGGACCAACAAATCTGCCCCGTTCCGTGCGGGGCCGGGGCGGGGCAGGGGCAGGGCTCTGCTCACACCTGCAACCCGATCGAGTTTCACACCTCACACGGTGCCTCACACCCAGAGCCAACCCCGCCGAGGCCTTTCAGGGTCACCGAGAGACTCCGAAACCTCAGCATGACCTGTGCCCAGCTCCTCCCCCAACAGCTCCCGATCTGATTCCTCCTCCAGCCCTCCCTTCCCCAAACCCCTCCCTACTCAAGGTGAGCAGCAGCAGACCGGTGTGCATTCCTTCCCTGAAATTAATGCCGAGTTTTAAACCTGTGGCAGGCCCAAACATGAGGAGACAGAGGAGGAGGCAGTGTCTGAGCCGGGCGAAAGCTGCAGCCCCAACCCTTGGGAGGGCACTGCTGCTCGGGACCAGCAGCCTCATGACCCCCTGCTTGCATCACACTTCTTGCTAACCATCTCCTTTCCCCGCTGTTCCTTCCCCAAACACAACCCCCGTGCTCCAAGTCAGCAGAAAAGCCAGCACTGAGAGATTTTTGCCTCCACACGAGGGAGGATTTCGTAGTTTGGGTTCACGGTGGAGTCACCGAGAGCAGCTCCAGGGCCATGCACGGGTGCAAGAGGAGGCACCGCAGGCCCCAAGGGGTCCCAACCCCCTTTTTAACACCCAAACTCCTCGCTGAGGGATGCATTTCTCCAAGTCTGCTATAACAACCCATCTTCCTCCTCTCCAAAAATGCTGAGCACCAGCCCATGGCTGACGGTGAAGGATCAGCTTGCAGAGGAAAACGGGAGCACAAGGAATTCCCCCCAAGTTGCACAACAGCACCTTGTGTATTGAAAAATACCTGGTTTGGCCAATTGAATGTGGTGTCAGCACTGAGAAACGGCGTCCAAGTGAAACCCTAAACGTTCAGTCAAAGGCAGTATTAAAACAATAAATTCACCTCCCTTAATTACGCCTCCCCAGCCTCAGCTCCAAGATCTGATTTCCACGCTGCCAGGTGAAGACAGCCACAGCCCTCGGTTATAACTCAGTGACAGCCCCCCTGCAAAGGCCTCGAGATGTGGTCCCGGCGAGGCAGGAAGGCTCAGGGAGGTGGCATTGTGACAGGGAAGATGCTGGGTGTCCCCAGAGATCGTTCTGGATGTGTGGTTATTGCTCACTTCGCAACCCCAGACAGCAGCAGAACATGGGAGTCACCACAACAGGGTGCAGAGCAGCACCCTGGGGGTGGGAAGATGAGCAGAAGGGGTGCCACGAGTCCAGGAAAACCCTGGAGCCAGCATGGCACCACAGAGCCCTGCAGCACCCACCCGCTTGGCGCCACATCACGTTTTCCCCTCTCGATTTTCTGGCTAAAAGGTCCCTCCCCAGGGCCTGGAAGCTGTGAGTCACAGAGGAAGGGCAGATCCTGAGCTCTTCCCCACCCCACGAGGTCTCCCCTAACGCAGCTGATGGATCCAGCCTTCCTCCCACCCAGGAAAAGTCTGTGCTGCAGCCCAGTGATGGGCATGAGGAGGCAGGCGAGCCTCAGGGCATGCTGGATAATGGGAAGAACGTGCAAGGAAAGCAAGGAAAAAGGACCACCACGTCCTGGATGGAGCAAAACAAGAGGTTAAATTGTTCCCCTGTGCCCAGGCCCCTCAGGAGATCCCTGCAGAGGTTCACAGCCCTCTGCCAGGGGACCCCAAACTGCCAGAGATCCCTCACCAAAAGCACTTCCAGCAGCCAGCCCGGGAGCAGTGATTTACAGCAGCCTGTGAGAGCCTGATGCCATCCACTGAGAGGGACGGGACAGGAGGGAGGAATCAGGAGCGGGGGAAACACCTTGGCCCTTCAGCTTCACCACCTTCCCCTGCAGGGGCAGCGCAAGCCCGGCTCTCATTCCTGTCTCCCGGTCCCCATCCGACTGCACAGATCCACGTCTTGGCTGCCCAGGGTGTGTGGGTGGTGCTGGCAGCAGGCTGTGCTGCACCACAAGGGTTTAACAATAGAAACAGGTCCCGGGCGTGTCACTGAAAACCCCCCGCTCTCAGACACAGCGCTCCCTCACACCGATTTACTGCTCCCCAGCCTCAGCCTCTCCCCGGGCAGCATCAATCAGCTTGAAACTGGCTCGTTTCGGATCCAGGGCTGCTGGCACAGGATGGAAATGGCAGGTCTTTCCACCAGCAGAGTGGGCTGTGTTAGATGGATTAAAAGCACATGGAGACGCTGGGGCTCACGTCAGCCCAGACCCACAAAACCCCATCAAAACCCCCCGGCACAGGCACCACCTCCCCAGGGACAGAGCCCATGGCAGAGGGCAGGAGAGGAGCCACCAGGGCCCTGGCAGGAAGGAGGCAGCTGAATTTCCAGAGCTTTTCCAGTAATGAGCAGCTGGGGGAATGGAAGGGCATCAGCTCACGCCTGATTCACGGAGAGAGGAAACAGGAAAACCTTTAACCATGGCACTATCCAAAAACTCCCCCAAAAATCCACACTGGATTGTCAGCACGGGACCTCAGCTCCATCCCCATCCCCAGTGGATGGAAGAAATATGCCCCCCATCTTTGTGCCTCCACAGGTTTCACTGGGGCTCCCTCCCGGATCAGATCCCGCCGTGCTTCCCCCGGGATGTCCTTCCCGCAGGGCTGGGAAGCAGAGGCTGGGAGCGCCGTCTCCTGCAGCTGCTCCGCCAAGTTTCCAGAGGGAAGGAGACCAGGGGTGCCAAGAGGGATGAATGAACAGAGAGCAGGCTCAGGAGCCAGCCCTCCTTTGCCTCGGGTGCATCTGGGAACACGGCACCATCCGATGGGAGAGGCGGGGATGGACTCACAACAAACCAAGGTGCACTCGGAGCAAAAGGAGAGGGAGATCAGCTTGGAGTAAGAGCCAAGAGCCACGGAGTGCTCTCCCAGCCTGGAATAAGCCAAGAGCCATGGAGTGCAGTTCCCAGCCTGGAATAAGCCAAGAGCCACAGCGTGCTGTCCCAGCACTGCTCGAGACAGGTTTCAGCTCCCAGAACTGGCGATGATTTCTCCCGCGGCCGCGCTGCCCAGCACTGCTGCACACCCCGGGTGTGCTCCGGCCTGGGAATGCTCATCCAGCACCTCTGCAGGGAATCCAGGCTGCTGATTCCCAGGGGCAGGCACAGCTTTCGGCTGCCAGGCGCAGGAGGAGGTGCCAGCCCCAGCCCATGCTGAGTCCCTGACCTGCCCCGGCGCTGGCGCGCTCGGGAATGCGCCGGCTGCTGCTGCCAAAGGCTGGAACGCTATAAATGGGAGACATTTGGAGAGAGAAAACATTAAGGAGCCAACTTTTAACTAGGCTGAAGTGCATTGGGCTGTGCGTGTTCTTTGTGGAGGGAGAGAGGAGACGAGTGGTGAAGGTCTTTGATGCACTGCTGGAAAAACACCGGCTGTGCCTGCTGCAAACAGAAGGAGCCCTCATTTAATGGCAAGTGTTTCTCCTCCTCCCGAGTTCCAGGATGGGAATTCACTATTGCTGCACCTCTGCACGTGGTGTTTAAGCTCGTGGCTCTGGGTGCAGCCTGGGCACAGAGGACAAAGCAGCTGCTGGTGCTTTGTAGCAGGGACCTCGCTGGAGGAAGCTGTGGGTTTTTCCCTGTCCTGCCTTTCCTGATCCAACTGCCTGAGAGCAGGATCCTGCTGATTTATTTTTGTGGCAGGACGAAACAACGAAGTTCGCTGCACACACAACTGCTCAGAATTTTGCCAAACTCCATAAACCCTGGAGGAAAAAAAAAAGAGAAAAAGAAATCCCCGAAGTGTTGAAATAAGATTCCGGTTACGAAAGAGCTCTTGAGAGAGCCCTGTTTACCATCCCTGGACACAGAAAACCATCCAGCTCCTGCAGCCACAGCCTGGCTGAGCTGCCTCAGGGCTTTTCCATCAAAGAGGCCGCCCAGAGCAGGCATGACCCAGGAGAGGGGTGAATCCAGGCTGGCGTTCCCACCTGGAGGAGCCCTGTGCTGCTGGGGGCACATTACTCAGCACGGCTGTTCTCCGCTCTCCACGTCGGCAGGATTAAGATAACACTCACTTCACCTTTGAGAACTCCTGCCAGGAGCCCGGGTTAAATAATGGAGGAGGAGGAAGAAAAAGTGGAGGAGGGAGAGAAGGAGACAGAGGAAGGCAAGCACTGAGCTCACAGTAATGGAAGCAAGAGGCTCATTTTAATTTTTCAAGCCTCCAACTGCCCGAAACAAGCTGATGAGAACAATTCCTCTTTGTGTGCCAGCTCCAGTCCTCGGAGCCCATCGAATGTGGTGGATTATTTAAAACCTCTCTGGATCCCTGAGACACAGACGTTCCCCTCTCCCTGCCTCTGCCTGGCGCCTGTGTGCACACACCCGGCGAGGATCCCCCTCCGGAAGGACCAGTCTCCCTTCCACACGGAGATGACAGGCACAGACCTCTGCCTGCTGCCAGCTTTCTCATGCAAGTAGGCACCACTTCAACAGACTATTTATTTTTCGGTGTTCCACACAAAGCTGCTGGCCCCAGGGCCGCAGGACTCTCTCCAAGATGACACAGCTCCAGGTGGGTCAAAGCTGAGAGTTTCCAGCTGAGAACCTGCAGGATTTGTTAAACATATGGACAAACAAGAGGACTGGGAAACACCCTGGGTGCACAGACAGACAGGGGTGGGAGGGAGAGCCAGAGACAATTTTAATGTTGTTTCAAATTCTCCATTTTTCAGTCCCTGAATTGCGCAGCGAGCGTGTTGAGCCCAGCCTGTGTCGTGTCTCCAGCCCTGGCCTCAAAATTAAAGCTCTGTGCAGAGAAGCAGCCACAGAACATCACCTTCTGCTGCAGCTGGAACAAGGACTGAAGGAAAGGGTTTTGACTGCAAGGAGAGAAGCCTTGGGGTAACCCGTCCCAAAGAGGGGCACCCCTGAAACGTGCCAGGATGGAAAACAAGACAGGATGGAAAAAGCTTGGCAATGACCCCTGGGCAAGAAGTCATAATTCATATGAGGAATGGCTGAAGGAATTGAGGGTGTTCAGCTCACCCAAAACAAAAAAAAAAAAGAGGCTCAGGGGGGCCCTTGTGGCTCTGCACAAGGCCCTGACAGGAGGGGGCAGCCGGGGGGGTCGGGCTCTGCTCGCAGGGAACAGGGACAGGAGGCGAGGGAACGGCCCCAGGCTGGGCCAGGGGAGGCTCGGGTTGGACAGCAGCAGGAATTTCTGCATGGAAAGGGTGCTCAGGCCTTGGAACTGCCCCGGGAGGGTTTGAGTGCCCATCCCTGGAGGTGCCCAAGGAAGGGCTGGAGGTGGCACTCAGTGCTCCGGGCTGGGGACAAGGTGGGGATGGGGCACAGCTTGGACTCTGATCTTGGAGCTCTTTTTTTTTTTTAAATAACCAGGGGAGTGAGAGTCCAGCAGACTCCAGGCTTCACTGCTGGTTCAGTGTGTGCTTGGAGTGTCCTTCCTGCCTGGCTGGGGAGGGGAGGACACTTTGCCCCATGGCTCTGCTGTCAGCGCCGAGCGTGCTCGTGTTTTCCTTGGCCCTGCTCCTGAAATAATCGTTTAGCCACAACAGAAGGTGACAGGCGATTCAGCTGTGAATTCCCCACCGGGAGTATCAGGAGAAACTCCCCAGCCGCTCACACTCTGAGCTGCAGCATCTCCTCAGCCCCACCGAGCTCCTCTCTCCCACTTGGGTCCAGGAGCTCCCCCGTCCCTGCCACGGAACAGCCACTGACAGACGGAGAGGGTGCACCCACCTTCACCCAAACTTGGGTCCAGGAGCTCCCACATCCCTGCCAAGGAACAGCCACTGACAGACGGAAGAGGGTGCACCCACCTTCACCCAAACGCACCCGAGCTGCTCTTGGACAAACCAACCCCTCTGACAGGAGCATGGAAAGTGCAGCCAGAACCACTGGGAACATGGACACTCCACGAACAAATATCCCGACCCAAACATGCGCGTGCTGGGATTGCTCGAGGCTGTGAGGATGGGTAAATCCAGATGGGTTTTCCCTGGGTAACACGAGAGGCAGATCCCAGACACAGAGATCACCCGCGACCCAAGTTTCCAGTTCTTCCTCCGGCACATCAAAAAGATCATCAGAACCGGACCTAGGAAAAAATATTTTCCCCTCTTGCTGTTTTCAGAAGCAGCTGAGCCGTTTCAGTCCCTCACTGATTTTGTGGGGGGTTCTGTGGAATTTTTCTTTTTTCTTTTTTTTTTTTTTTAAATAACCAGAGGCACGAATCATTTCCAGCACGGAAAATTTCTGCCTAAAGAGCTAAAATTGGCACAGACTCATCCAAGAGTCACACAAGAAAGGCCTCCAGCAATGGCAACAGTCAGTGCTACCAAGCCTACCTAGAGCATTTTTTTCCACTGTGCTCAGAGGATCTGTTTCACTCCTTGGCTCTCAATCCAATTTCCACTGTCCCGCACCACAAGTTTCAAATAAGGACACCAGGAAGCATGTGTGATAAGGGGGAAGGAAGGGGGAAACCACAGCTTCTTTCATTCTTTCAACAGAGCCAAAAAGGAGTGGTTGTTGTTTTTTTTCTTTTTCATTTTTTTTATAAGAAAAAGCTGCAGGGAACAGCGAAGGGAGGAGACGTTTGCTTTAAACTTCCCCACCTCCACCATGATAGATACGTACATATAGATATATAAAATATATGTATTTATAAAGTATCTCTGCTTCTAGAGGTGCTCCAGGGTGGTTTGCAGAGCCTCTGGCTCCAGTGATGACGTTTTATCCATGTCAGGAGCGTGCACGGCTCCAGCCAGGATGGAGGGGAGGTAGGGAGGGAGGGAGGAGAGCCACGATTCCCCACATTCCTTCCCCAGCCCAGGGGAACAGCCCAGCTGAAGGCGCAGAAACCCCAAACAGAACCCCCAAAAGGCAGCGCCCCCCTTGCAGCAGACATGGAACGAGCTTGGCCACCACCTTGGAGCACCAACGAGATGCTGCAGAGGAGGAAGCACGAGCTCCATTTCCTTCCAGCCCTGGCTGCTGCCCAACAGCTGTTCCTTGTTTATTTACTTTCCTATTTCCTTGGTTACACGAGCAGCTGCGCACAGCTTAACCCCTGCCTGGGCCACCCTACCTGGGGCTGGGGCTGGGTGACAGCAGCACAGGGCAGGGACACCCAGGGTGCTGCCAAAGCTGGGGAGCTCCTGGCTGGAGCCACAGCCCTGCTGAAGGTGTCCTGCCGGGCAGGGGACAGGGCACCACTGCTGTGAGCGAGCAGCCTCTGCCCCGATCCCAGACTCTGGAGGAGCCAGCTGAACCTGGGAAAGCCATCTGCGTTCCCGGGGGCTCGCTCTGCTGGGCAGGCTGTAATTTCAGCAGCCTGTTTGTGTCTGCGTGCTGAGGGCTCAGGGAAGGCTTTCTCCTTCCCCTCCGGAATGCGGCCCACAGCGATGCTCGGCCTCACGTGAGAGGGTTCCTGGGGGCAGAGGGTGCCCAGCTCCCCCCCCGGTGCCACAAACAGCCCAGGAAGGGCATTCCAGTGGCCCCTCTGGCAGCTGCTGCCAGTCCAGAGATCCCTTTGTGCGTTTCCTTCTCTCCCCTGCACAGAGCTGTTCCAGCAGCTCGGTTTGTGTTTTGGCTCACGAAGCCCAGCCAGACCCCTTGGCTCATCTCCACCAAGGAGGAGGTGGAAAACACCCTTTGCCTGCTCACCCGGAGCACTGGTTTGGGTTTTCTGCAGCCCAGCCTGTCCCAGTTGCCTTTCCAGCCGCCTCCCTCCCGCTTCCATTCTCCTCCTGCCTCCCTCCTGCGCCAGGAGGGAATTAAATCACAGAGCCATGGAATGGCCTGGGTTGGAAGGGCCCTCACAGGCCACTTTGTTACAACCCCCTGCCATGGGCAGGGACAACTTCTACCACGCCAGCGTGCCCAGAGCTCCATCCAACCTCTTCTTGGACACTTCCAGGGATCCAGGGGCAGCCACAGCTTCTCTGGGCACCCTGTGCCAGGGCCTCCCCAGCCTCACAGGGAGGAATTGTTTCCCCCAGTATCTGATCTAAACCGGCTCTCGCAGTTTGAAGCCATCCCCCCTTGTCCTGTCACTTCATGCTGTTGTAAAAAACCCCCCTCCATCTTTCTTGTTGGCTCCTCCAGGCACCAAAGCAGCGGCTGCCAGCTGCCCTCTGGGCTGGCAGGGGGAGCGGGCACTTCCCCAGGCCCTGCTCCAGGGAAGCAAGCTGTTTTCCAGTGGCAGCCCTGGTTTGCTGTGACAGCAGCTGGGAAAGCCACAGGAATGGAATTTGGACCTAACTCTAACAAAATCCTCCCCCAAAGCAAACAAACCCCCCGCAACTGCACAGATAAAGCAGAACCCAGCAGCTCAGGTGACCTCAGCCTTTCCTCCTCCCCAGCTGAAGCCCCAGGAGCTGGAGGATTCCCCACCTGCAGGTCGAAGAACTTGCTGTACCGCCGGTAAATGACCTCTGTGGCTCCATTGGACCAGGTGACCTTGATGATGTAGACCTGGAGGGGACAGAGGGACAAATCAGAGAGGGGGGACCCAAAAAACCCCCACCACAACCCAAAAAGCTGCCAGTGCAGCCCCCGCGGCTGGGCGACGACCATGGGAACACTTCAGATCCCTTCAGCTGCACCACAACATAGGCAAGCCTGAATTACTGAGCTCCACTTGTGCAGTTTAACCAAATGTTTATTTCTAGGGGTGAACTGAGCTCTGTGGCCCTAAAGAGGGGCACACCTTGAATGCGAAATGACACTTCCGTGTAAAAACACAGCACAAATCCCCCCAGACACGGGAGTTTATAACTAAACCCTGGCTATCCCATCCACGGCTGCAGATGTTGAGATCCCAGGGCAGCACCTGCACCAGCCTGGCCCCTGGGACTGCAGAGCTCAAGCCCCCAAGGCCTGAAACTCCTCCTGTTTGGGTTTGGGTTTGGGTTTCTAGCCCTTGCTGGGGTGCAAATCACCCTCCTGATCCTTAAAATGCCCCACAATCAACCCCGATCTATTCACAGACCCTGTGACCAGGCTTTATGCAAAACAAAACACCAAACCCAGCCCATTTCATCATTAATTCCTTCGAAGGACAACAAGCAAATCACAGAATGAGGCAATTAGTGATCTGATGTCCTCCCTTGTTTTCCGAGGAGAGCAGAGATAACCCTTGATGAGGTGCCAGTGTAACACCCAAGTGATACAGATCTCAAATTGATAACAGATTGACTGAGCAGAACCGAGGGCATTTTTTTCCTTCTCCTAACTCGTGTGCTTATTTCCACCAGAAATTCAAGTATCAGTTCCCTGAAGAAGGGAGAAAACATTCGGAAGCCCAGGTGAAGGGGCCTGCTGGAACTTCTGCCGGCAAAATCAAGCACGAAGGCTCTTACATGCTGATGCTTTAGTACTGAAAACAGAATCCCTCAGGAGTTTCACAAGGTTTTCCCCACAGAGATGCCCGTTTTTCCAGGTTCTGGAATGTGACCAGCATCCAAACTCAAGCACCAGGAGCCTCACGTGGATAGCACAACACACAATTATTGGAGTTTATCCAACCTACTCCAATCCCGTCCTGAAAATCTACCTCAGTTCTCACTCTGCTGCTCAGAGGGCTGACACAGCCTGAGCCACCGAGCTGAGGACTCTCCTGAGGGGTGACAAACTCTTCCCAGTGGAATCACTTCCAAATTAATGCAGAAGACGAGGCAGCAAGAGGGATCAAGTCCTTATTGCCAAAATAAAGAACTTCCCCGCTTTCAAACCAGTAATTCAAGGTCCACTTTTGTTGAACTTGGCTTGGAAGGGACCTCAAAGCCCATCCAGTGCCAGCCCTGCCATGGGCAGGGACACCTTCCACTGTCCCAGGCTGCTCCCAGCCCCAGTGTCCAGCCTGGCCTTGGGCACTGCCAGGGATCCAGGGGCAGCCCCAGCTGCTCTGGGCACCCCGTATTGCTTCTTCCTGGTGCTTCTTCCTCACCACCCTCACAGGGGAGAATCCCATCCCAATATCCCATCCAAACCCACTCTCTCAGCCTGAAGCCATTCCCTGCTCTGCTTTCCTTCACAAACTCTGATTTTGAGATGAAGGACCTGCACTTCCTCCGTATTAACACGAGGAAGAGACAGACGGATTCTCCAAGACAACTTCTGCTCCAGCTGGGCAGGCCTGGAAGGACCAGGCTGTGCTCCAGGGGAGGCAGCAGCCCAGCAGCAAACCAAGGGTTAACCTGATGCTAACACACGCTCAAACTCCTTTACCCTCTGCCCAGGACTTGCTGCTGGGCCAGCATGAGCTCATGTGGGCTGGAGGCTCAGCTGATATCCCAGTTTTCTCACCAGCCCGCAGCCCTCCTCGGGGTTATATCACCGCTGGCCGCCTGCCTGGAGAGAGCCTTCCACTGGGGCCGCAGGAGGAGCCAACTTTTCCTCGTTGTTTATTCCTATCCTGCCTTTATTTGGAGTCAACAGCTTATTAGACTGGGATTTTAATGGGGATACGGTTACACTCGAGCCAAAATAATTCCAAGCTCTTCAGGGCAATAAAGCCACGAGGTCTGAGGGCACACCAGGCTTCCTTGTGCCCTCTGCAGCCCAGGGAAGGAGCGTTTCTCCTCAGCGAGGAGCTCACGGCTGTTCTGCTGGAAGGCAGCTCTCCCAGGAGCCAGGAGAGCAGTTTCTCGCACATCCCCTTCCAGCAGCAGAGAGGTCTCCAGGGTTGTCTCCTCAACCTACTTATGGAAGGCAGAGGAGATGGGGAAGCCCAGAGGAATGGGAGCTCCTCAGTATCCATAAAACCCGGGGAAAGCCAACTTCCTCTCTCCTTGTGGATACTCCTTGTCCTTCCCACAGCCCCATCCCACCAGATCTTGGTCTCTGCCAATACCTGATCCAGCCCCTGCTGTCCCAGGGATAAAAAAAACCCACCAGAAAACACAACTCTGGTGCTCTCCTCACCTAAACGACAAGTGCAGGTTGGGAAAGGTTTCAACAGTGCCCTCAGCCACCCAGCGAGGGTTTCCAGAGGGACTGGACATGAGGCACCAAGCTCCCACAGAGCCACAAATCCCTTCCTCAGGTGCTTTTGGAAGACACTTCCAATGGTCAAACAGCTTTAAAAACACTGCACTTGGTCTGAAGTTTCCCCTCCTGGCCTGGCACTGCACCACACCCTGCCAGGAGCAGCCACCACGAAGCAGCAACCTCAATAACCCAAATTTTGTCCCAGTAAGAGCCACCCCATCAGCCCTCAGCCCTGCGGAGGCTGCTCCAAGAAGAGGCTTTTTCCCAGCCCACGTGGAAGCAGTTATTCCCTGGGTCTTCTCCAGCTCTGATCTCCACGGCCCTTCAGAGCAATCCCCCGGGGAAAACACCTGCAGGGCTTTTCCACGGAGAGGGGATCTCCCAGGGCTGCAGCTGGCACGGCTCTGGGACGTGCCCCCACAGGGATGTGGAGCTGGCACTTGGATGCTGCTCCAGGGATTCCTGCGGGATGGGGGAGCCCAGGGGATGGCAGGGAGGGGTGGCCGGATCCAGGCAGGGGGCTCAGGGCTGGGCCCCCAGCCAAAACCAACAGCTGAGCTGTCCAAATCCCAAATATCCAAATATCTGCAGCCCTTCCCGGGCCAGCTGTGGGGTCTGCACCTGGGAAGGGAAGGAGCTGAGTCGGTGAAAGCCAGGAATGGTGGCTGTCCTTCCTCCCTCCCTCTGGAAAGGATGCCTGACCCTTCTCCCACCCCGGAGAGCCTCCAGTCCTGGGAGGTACAGAAGCCACAGGGACAATTTTTGAGGTGCAGGGGGATCTTGTTTAATGCCAGGTCAGAGGAGCGTTTCTCATGAACGCCAAACCCTCTCCATGCTCCCATCCCTCGGAGGGCAGAAATGGAGCAGATCCTTCACAGAAGATGGAAACTTGCTGGTGCCAAAGGCCGAATACAACAGACGCCACTGGGATCGGGCTGCCAAGCTCCTTGGGACTCCCAAACTCCCTCCATCACAAGGAAACGGTCACAAACCAACTCCTTCAGCTGAGAAGTGTCACATCAACCACTGCCCGAGGTTCTCCTTGGTCACACTAAATGCCCTAAATGGAAATATACCATGGGAAAAGGCCCAGGGGATCCTGCAGCCTTCCCAGTGGGCACCACGAGCTTGGTCCCCTCCATCATCCCCCAGCACCTGTCACTGCTGTCCCCTCCCCAGCACCTCTCTCAGAGGGAGAACGGGCCAGTGGAAAATGGGGCTGAAAACCTTTGGATGGGAACTGTCAGAAAAATGACAGTTTGCCACACGAACTGCAAACGGCACCTGGCCAAGCGTGCCAGAGCTGCCAGAGAGCGGCAGCCAGGGCTCCCGGGGGGAACACGCTGGCAGCTCCCGGCAGGAGACAGCCACAGGGAGATCCAGGACATCCCTCCTGGGCAGGAGGGCAGCCCAGGCAGAGAGAGAGCTCCTGGGAGGCTTCAGGAGCCAGCTCAGACACAGCCAGAGCCATGGGAGTCACGGGGACAGAGGGGATGAGAAGCCAGTGCGAATCTGGAAAGGGCAGCCAGAGATTTCATTTTTTTTTCTTTCTTTTCCTCTTGAAGAAATGAAGCAGCGAGCCCTGGGAGCAGTCAGCCAGCAGAAGTGCTTTTGCAGGGGCTGCTGGAAACCCCTGGTGCTGCACACAGCAGTGGCTCCTGGTGGCTTCCACAGCTCAAGGGGACCCAAGGCTCCGGAGCCATTCCCAAATCCTCAGTCTTGCTCTTCCCAAAGAGGCACAAAGTCCCAAACAAGAGCACGGGGAGGGAGAGGAGCTGATTCAAACTGCTGACTCGAGGCAAGGAAATTAAGAACAGATACTGGAAAAAAAAAATAAAACAACAGAACCAGTTTCCCGTTCTTAAACACGAGGCCGTGTGACCTCGCAGAAGAATCACTTCTGGACTCCTTGCATAAACACACCAGGACAAGCTGGGAAGCAGCCTGGGCTGCTTAAATGGGAGCAGGAAGAAGGCAGAGTGAGGCTGAGCAAAACCTAGAGCTGCAGTTTCGGCTTCTCTCCTCCTATAGGAGTTTCCCAAAGTTTCCATGGAGACTTGCGAGGCGTCCTGGCTGGGGGGGACACGCAGAAAGCCCACAGGGCGAGGGCAGCTGCCTGGGCACTCTGCCTGGCACCCAGGCAGCAAGGCCACCCCAAGCTCAGCAGCATCCAGCTCTGCCAGCCTGGGCCCAGGAGCTGCTCAGCCATCCCCAGGGCAGCTTTCCTGGCACGGCACAGCCTTCCCTGGGGCTCTGCACAGCCTTCCCTGGGGGCTCTGCACAGCCTTCCCTGGGGGCTCCGCACCCATCCCGGAGCTCCCCTGGCGTCCCCGTGCCCAGAGCTCCTGCACACCGAGACCCCCCTGCGCACGGACATGGGAAGCAACACCGTGGTCCCTTGGAAAGACACCTCCCTGGGAATGCAGGGACACCAGAGAAGGTCCCCAGCCTCCAGCAGAGCTCCTGTAGCAGCTCCAGACATAACAGCCTCCAGCGGGGGCAGAGCTGTCTGCAGAGCTGTTTCCAAAGGCTCGGAGCCTGTGTGGTCTCGGGTCCAGGGAGACTCTGCACAATAAACCTCTCTGTGGAAAACTGCACATATTTAAAGCATCTTTCACCAGCAAAGGGGAAAAGCATCAGTCAGAAGCATCAGGCTTTTGATTTCACCCACGCTACTCCGACCCTGAAATGAGGGGAGACGTGAGAGCCTCACCCTCCCTCCGGCCACCACACGAGAAACCCAAAGGGGCAGAGGAACCAAAGGAGCTGAGCAATCCAGCCAAGCCAGAGCGGGTTTAATATGGAAAAGGGAATGGGAAATTGTAAGAGGAAAAGAAAAAAAAAAAAAAAAGAAAGAAAAAGGAGGGAGGTGGCTGGAAACAAAGAAAGTTCTTGGCACCACGCTGCTGTGCTTGGCCCCTCTCCATCAGCCTTCGCTGCGGCAGGCTGCGGGGCTGGGGAGGGGAGAGGGGGGCTCTTGTGCCATGGGATGCCACAGCTCGGAGCAGGAGAGGGAGAGCCAGCCCCCAGCCCAGCGAGCAGAGAGCTCGTGAACCCCCCGCTGCCGCGTTGTGGCTGGGGAACCGGGAGGAGGATGATGCTGGCTGAGCCATGGAGAAGGCATGGGGAAGGCACAGAGAAGGAATTCCAGCTACGGGGCGCCAGGGATGCTGCCCTGGGCCCTCTGGCAAAGGGGAGGCAGAAGCAGCAGGGCAGAGCTGCAGGGGGCTGGGTGACGGGGATGGAGCAGCACCAGGGCAGGGAAATCCTCGCCAGCAGCCAAACCAGCCCGAGCCGGGACTGCGAAGCAGCCGCCTCCCCTCGCCCCAGTTCATCCCTTCGATTTGTACCCTCTTCCCATCCCGCTGCTGACAGGGCACAGCATGGCCTGAGCACACTGCTGGGGTGGAAAGGGCACACACGAGGCCGTGCCAAAGGCAGGGACCCCGAGGACAACCCGGCGGGGCCAGCTCAGACCCCTCAGTCACGCAACAAATGCACCCGCCCGCGTGTCCCCGCTCACGCTGAAGGTCACACGTATGGATTCTTCTGTTTCCTATTTCCCACTGCGGCACGAAACGGCCGGAAGACAGGGATACCCTCCAAAGCCGAGCTGGGGGGGAGCAAGGTCAGAGAGCTGGGAGCAGGCAGAGGCCAGGGATGGCCGCAGTGCTGCAGCTCGCTGCTGGAATCGAGTGCGAGCATCAGCTTCCCACACGGAGCTGCTCCCGCCTCACAGGCCAGGCTGGATTTGGCCCTTGCACATTCAAGCTTTTCAGCAGCCTTGAGGAACGTGACTGGGAAAGGAAAACAAGGGAGAGTTTGAGTTTGAGTGCTGGTTTTCATCCACAAAGCTGAGTCCTCCACTAAACCCCAACTCTGCCGAGAGGTGAGAAGGAAAGACTGGTGGGCTCTGGGGAGAAGAGCAGGGCCAGGCACGAGGACGGCACAAAATTCCTACCAAACTCCCTGCCTGTGGCTGCCTCACCGGGACAGCATCATCCAGCTGGCAGGAAACGGGATGAGGCAAGGCACAACCACAGGATACAGCAGCAAAACACCACTGAGGATGCTGAGAAAGCCCTCAAACTTTTAGAGGCCACCAAGAGTCAGACTGCAGCTTCCCCCCGGCTCTCTGTCATTCCTAGTTTGGTCATCTGGGGCCACTGCACTGCATAGACTTCCCACTACTCACGCCAACCTCCTCCTGCCTCACTCAGCTCCTCCGGCTGCCCACAGGACATTCCCACCATACCAAGGGCATGGTCACCCTTCCCGGGGAGACAGCACAGGGGGAGTCATCCCCGATGTCCCTTTGAAGCCAGAATGATTCACGAGGGCAGAAGTAACACCGAAAATCCGCAGGAGTAACTCAGCTGTGCCGGGTGACACCGTGCCAGGTGCCCACCGAGCTCTGCTCCAGCTGGGCAACCAGGGGACCACAAAGCGCACTCCGTGGGGCACGTGTTCCTCAGAAACACCTGCAGCTCCAGAAATACAAGGCAATAAAGAACCGTTGAAGCTGTAGATTGGCAGCTCTGTCCTCCTGTCATTCAAACACCCTTCTCTTATCACTCCATAATCAATTCCAGATAAGCAATGGGGTTGGGCTGGAGGAGGAATGAAACCACAAATGGCCTCACCACGACAAGGAACAGAAAACCCTACCCCTAACCTCCCGTCATGTTCACAGATGCCACATCAAAAATATGACACCTTCACTTTTTGAACGTGGTTCTCCTCAAACTTGTTTTAAAATGCCTGTAGATGCCATCAACCACATTCCACCACGAAAGTTAATTACCTTCACAATGAAGCAGCCACAAATGAGGGCTTCACCTTGTTTAAAGTTTTGCCATCTTGTTCACTGGTTTTGCAAACGAAATGCCGCACGCTTCTTTTAAATTTCCCTTTTTCAGGGATACATGGAGGCTGGGAATGGAAGTCCTGTGGGAACATAATCCAGCTTTCCCAGAAAACAAACCCACCCAGACAGCACACTGCTCTCTTTCCTGCTGAATGGATGTGTAGAATTTTGGATGGTGCTCCAGAACAACTGTTTAAACCTCTGGAACTGTGGAAGAGTTCCTGGTAGGCAGAAATGGAGATGGGACTCAGTGGCATTGCTATTAACACATACAAACACACACTACAGCTGTATCAAAACAAAATATCCTGAAGCTTGCCCAAGGGAAAGAAAACCACCCAAATCTGGATTTAGTGGGAAAAAGCTTTATTTTAGGGCTTCTACTCGAGAATAACAAACGCAGTCCTATAAAAAGGTCCCGCATGAAGTCCTTTAAAGGAAAATCCAGTCTGTTTCAACTATGGCTTTGTTTTGGGTCTTTTCTGAATAAACATTCATTTATCAGAGACTTGGCCAGACCACAGAAATGACAGTCTGCTGCTCTGCCTCTCTCAATGATTATTTTTAAAGTTTACTCTCAGACTTTGCCTTCTCAGATTTGCAGGACGGCCGCGGAGCCCTCGCCGGCAGCACCGCTGGGCTGTGATCGCTTCACGTGGGGTCGGATGGGAAATGTTCCTGAAAACGTTCCCTCAGCCACTGCCTGCAGGATGGAGTCCCCTTTTCACCTGGATAACGGGCTGCCATCAGCCAGAGCATCCTGCAACCAACACCTGCACAAGGATTTCTCACTGCCTCAGGTAATGCCCACGAAAAAAAGCCTAAGGACACAAGCGGAGTTCGAGGGCACAGGGCTGAACCCCGACACTCAGCTCAGCACCTGCACCCAGCTACCCAAACCCTGTCCAGCACCTTGCTGGGTCCCTGCCCCGCAGTTTGGGGAAATATTGTGCCTCCTGCTTCATGGCAGAGCTGCGATGAGCCAGCTTTTCGTCTCAGGCAACGCAGTTTTTTTGTATCAATCACCCAGGTGAAAGGCAAACCACAGCAGCCTGCATAGAGCCAGCCCTCCCCACCGCAGGTGTAACAAGGACTTTGAAACACCGGCTTGATCTCACTTTTCTGGGACAGTGGAATTCATAACTTTGTGCTGTGGCCTCCCACGAGCAACACAATCGAGCCTTTGTGCAGCAAAGAGAAGCCTCTGGCTGATGCAGAGCAGCCCGAGCAGGGCAGGTCATCACAGAAGCAACAGGAGGAAAAGCCAGCGCGCTCCTCCAGCCTCCCCAGGGACAGGAGAGCTGCCTCAGGGATGCAGCAGAGCACATCAGTGCTCGCAGGGAGAAGGCAGAGGGCAAAGGTTTCACACGGACACTTCGTGGTCGCCTCGGATTCGCGCTGTGCCAGCAGCCACTGTCTACAGATGATTCAGCCATGATTTGCTGCCTCTCCCTCTCTTTGCAGGAGGAGGAAGGGGGGGAAAAAAAAAAGGTTTTGGTTTCATATAATTAACTGGCTTTGTGAATCCGCCTGGTTCTATTGATTCCTCCCGCAAGGCGAGCGCTCCCATTCACTCCAGCGCTGCTCGGGGGAGGCAGCTGCCTGCAGGCTGCCGGCCCCTCCCTGGGCTCAGCCCTCTGCGAGCCACGCTGGCTCCCGCTGCTGGATTTCGGTCCAGGACAAGTCCAGGGGAAGGCTGGAGGCAGCGGGAGCCGCCGGGGAGGCCGCACGGCCGTCACGGGCCGCGAGCAGCCGCCTTCTCCCACCGCTCCCGGAGCTCCGCCGTCCCCACCCACGGCCCCGCCATCCAGCTCTCCGCTCAGAAAACACCGCCGTCCCAGTTTCGCAGCCTCACAGGGATTATTTGTGCTCTGCCCAACTCCACCCGGCTNACGGCAGGGGCTGAAGGGAGAGCAGAGGAGCTGCCGCAGGCCATCCCAGCCCGGCCTCGGGCCGGGACCTGACGGCGAAGCCCCGGATCCGCCAGGACAAACAGCAGCGCGCAGAGCTCCGCACGTACGCGCGGCTCCGGAGCGGGGGCACGGCACGGCCGCGATGAGTAAGGCCGGGATGGAGCCGGCAGGGAAAGGGCACATCTGGAGCCGGCGCCAGGCTCAGCCAGGGCTGATAAAGCCGCAGGCCAGGGCAGCAGGAAGCAGGGGTGATAAGGGGGTGGGTGGCAGCAGCCACGCCACATCGCTGATGCAGGGAGAGACCCCTCTGCCCTCCCCTCCCGGAGCTGGCTGCCCTCGGCTTTCCTCCAATTGTTGCTCAATGCCACAGAGCAGCCGAGGGGACCTGGAGAAGCCCTTGATCTCCCGAGAGCTGTGAAACCCTGGCTCTTCTGACAACAGACTCCAGGCAGAGCAAACACCACATCTGCACGGCCCGAGTGTGCCACGAACAGTGTGTCACTGGGTCACCCTGCTCTACGGCAAAACGGGAGGGAAGAACATTTTGGTCTTTGTTTTACGGCTGTTGCCAGGATTCACCCACAAAGCTCTTCACGGGTGCTTGGAAACACACCAAAGTTTAAATCATTAAAAAAAAAAAAAGAAAAGAAAAAAAAAAAGAAAAGAAAACCACCTTCAAAAATAGACAAACCCACAACAGTTTGGAAGATGCCCCGGAGCACGCAGGAAGGCGCCGGGCAGGATGCAGGGAACACGAGGGATCCTTCCTAGGGACCCAGCACTATCCAGGGAGCAGAAAGCAGGAGCCGGGGTGGACCCTTGCCCCGGGACTCTGCGACCAACAGGTCCCACGGCCCCGCTGCCAAGCCACTGTCTCGGGGACGCTTTCGCCGCG